>OZ018309.1:29613716-29642864 GCA_963969455.1 Arge pagana
AATTCGCTTGTATGTTTATATATCGTTGTTACGTGCCTGCGTGGTTGCATTTGATTTGATTTTTATTTTATTTTATTCTAGTTTTGTTAGTTACTCTTCCACTTTGTACGACGTAACGCGCGAACAATAAACGTATCGATCGAAATCAATCTCCCTCTAAATACTAATATACCACCGAGACCATATAGAGTTGTCGTACACGGATCCTGCCTCCCTCTCGAATCCTCGGCCCGTAATTGGGGGGGATCGGTGCTCGACTCGACGTTGGACCGTTACCGCTTCGCGGGGAGTTGCGTCATTGATGGACTAGAAGGAGCTTTCGGGCTCTCGGTCCGACGAACTTCAAATTTATGCTTCGTTCGTAGTCTCTCCGCGCTGGTGATACGCGACGAGCCCGTCGAGGCTCCGTTCCTCGTCACCTCCATAAATTTTCGGCCCTCCGAGACATCATTTTCAACCCGAATGCGATGGATTCGTTGTCAGGGGTATATTCGGTACTCGCCGCAGCTCGGACGGTCGCCGTGGGTCGGTTTTCGTCGGGGTTAATCGTTCCGCGTGCCGGTGGTCGTCGTGGCTCGTCTACGCCGGGCTCGTTGGCCTGAGGATTATCGCGATGGTTCGAAAACCAGGGCGCGCGTCGACAAATCGGAGACGACGACGGTCGCGGACAATTATCGGCAGCACGTTCGTCGATCGGCCAGACCGTACCCGTACGTACCTACCTACCTACCTACCTACCTACCTACCTACCTACCCCTATAACTACGCCGTTGATCCGCACGGGGGACAACGCGTACGTTGCGCCTTCGTCGAATTCTTCGGGAGACGGCGATCTCGCGGATTCTAGCGCCGATAACGCGCGCGAGATCGCTCGTTCGCTGATTTTGTTCGACGAACTCTCGAAGTAATCGGCGAGATGACTCTCGGGCATCGGGATCGTCGCGGACCTGGGGACACGCGCGGGCGAGGGAAACGGATTCGGCGGCGAGCGGTGGTGAGAATCGAGCGCGTCTCGCCGCGCGAACGTCGCGACGACTCGCGAGAGGTGCGTTTGCTCGGTTCTCGGCCGAGGATCGCGATTCGTTGGGGGGGGGGGGGGGGGGGGGGGAGACTGCGCGGCGAGCTGCCGCGAGATTGCCGAGTTCCGCTCGACGCGCGAGGGATCGCCGCGACTTTGCTCGCGACAAAAAACGAAACCGACTTCCGAGAAGGCGCGTAAAGTGCGCGGATCGTAATTATCCGTTGGCCGTGTCTCCAACCCGATGGGCGAGCCGCTCTTTGTTCGAATACCACGCCGCGTACCCTCGATGCGTGTACGTGGCAAACCGCGAGCCGGACGTTGCCGCGAGCGTTTCGAGGAACGGCGCGTCACGGTTTCGCGCGACGAAAACGACGACGCGGGCGAACGGTTCGCGGCAATTTTCGAAGATTCCGGCAATTTCACGAAAAGGTCGGTATCCGTTCGCGGCGGCGGCGGCGGCGGCGGCGGCGAAACCCGCCCCCGATGCGTCGCGAGCGGAACTTGGACGGCGGCCGCGGCGTTGCGCCACCGGACACACACCGGCGAGTCGACGCGGGCGGCAGGGTGGGAGCATCGTCGCGCGATAAAACCTCGCTATCCGATCTCGGAAGGGGTTATTAACCCGTCACGCGCGAGTCACGCCCGTGATTTCGATGCGAGCGCGATTAAATAACGCGCGGCGATCGAACCTCATCGGCATCGATGGTTATTAGGTGGGTACCTACCGATGAATCGATGAAACGACGCGATAATATGCCCTGGAAGTCGAACAAACGTGAGATTCGAGCGCCGAGGTTGGAACACGGTCGTCGTAGAATCGGGTCGAGGCGGATCGTTGAACGTGGACGAAGGAAAGTCGAGGGGAAGAACGAGGCGGGACAAAGTTGCGCAACCCCGTCCCCGTCGCGGCTTTCCCGGAGGACCGCGCCGCGGGTAGCGTGGCGACCGTGGAACGGGGTAACCGGCGAACGGTTCGGTCACTCGCGTAGGCGAGGAACGGGGCTGTCTCGAGCGGAGACAAGGGACAAACAAATATGAGCAGAAGTAATCGATCGCGATCTCGAGGCAGGGAAATCGTTGAAATCGTCGAATCGTCGGAAACGACGGAAACGACGGAAACGACCGACCACCATTCGCCGGCGACCTTCCTTCATCCTTCGGGTACCGGTACGCAACGGCCTCGTCGCTGCCGATTCGAAGTTTCGATTCTCCTTCCGACGTCCGCGAAGATCCATCGAGGCGCGATCCTTCGTCGCGGCGAGTCGGGCGCAACGAGGGGGAGAGGGCGCGCGTGCGCTTTCCCGTTGGTGGTCCGGACGAGTCCGGGACGAGCCGGTAGGTACGTGGAACCGAAATCGCGACCGTGAGAAACTCGCCGTCCGGCTCGCGGCGGCGGTCCGGTACTCGCCGGCACCTATCCGCGGGCTTACGACCGAAAACGCGAGCGGAATATACACGGACGAACGCGTCCGATAATGGTATACGGGACGGTTACGGAAAAGACGAGACCGGAGAGGACCGATTGGAAATCGCGTCGAACGCGAACGAGGCGTCGAGAACGGACCGAGAGGTCGCGGCAGCGCATAAAAAGCGTCCGTTGGGACGGGTAGAGGAAACGCGTCGATCCTTTCGGCTTCGCGGCTCTCGGACTCCGAGCCCGGGAACGTGGCGTCGGTGCGAGAAGAAAAAAAAAACCGAAGAGAAAAAAAGAGCCCAGCGAAACACCGCGCGCGCGCGAACGTCGACGGCGAACGCGGAATTTCGCCGATACTCGGTCGCAATTGGCCGGAAACGTCGATGATTCACCCGCGTAGCCGAGAAGAGGTCGCGAAATAGCCGACGCGGCTCGCGAGCGCGGCTTCCTCGGAACTCGACGAAGGATTTGAATTTAATTTGTCCGCCAAAGAGATCGCTAGACCGCTGCCCCGGGGGCTGGGAACGGGGTTACCTGGGAACGCGAATCTCGCGACGGTCCACCTGGGTGGCCGTTCGTGGTTCGCCGAAAACGGCCTTGGTTCGCTCCAAGACCATCGTTCGTCCGAAGCGAGAGCGTCCGTGGTGTCCGACCGATAGGTGTAAGGTATAGGTACGGAACTCTCCCCCTTCCCGGACTCGCGCGTCGCGACGTCGCGGCGATAGGGGAGAGGTAGTCGGTCCGTCGTTCGCCGACCTTCGAGAAATTCGACCGGAAATTCGCACGACGATGTCGGAACGAGCTTTCCGTCACGCCGCGAATCCGTTCCTCGCCCTCGTCGGGGAACCACGGATCGGCCGTAATCCCGGAACGATCGATCGTTCGTTCGTTCGTTCGTTCGTTCGTTCGTTCGGCGCCGTTCGTTCTCGAACGAATACCCGGGCGCGTCGAAATTATTGCTATCGTTTAAAAAAAAAATTCTCCTCGACGACGACGAGGTACGCTGCCGCGATGCCGCTACGGGTGACGAGGAGCGACCGACGCGTAGCGGAGCGGACGACGAGCCTTCCGTACGTAAAGTTGTACGTACCGCGTAGCCGCGTCGCTGGACGCTGCTCTCGAGACGAGCGTGACGAGACGCGAGTTCCGGCGCGTTTCCGCGCGCTGCCTCGCGCACCTACCGTTCTCGTCTATTTTTCCCTTATCGCTCCTATCCTTCTGCAAACCTCGCCGATCGCACCCGCTAGCTGGGGTAGCCTACGTTGCCGGACTCGCGACGCGACGCACGATTTCCGCGGTATTTCGATCGAACACGCGAACTCTATCGGTCTTCCGCTCGGTCTTCCGTTCATCGCCCGTTTCCATCGGCGCGCGTCCCCCGCTGTCCCCCGCCCATCGCGATATCGAGCTATCAAAGTGTCGTTCGTCGGACGAGTTCCCTTCGCGCCGACGAACAAAGAACGATGTCGGACGAGGAACGATACCAAATTATCGGCGACGGACACCTTCCTTACCGATCGATCGTTTCTCCGCGCGTTCTCGTAGTTGGACGATCGAACACCGCGCGGGGACTCCTCCCTGCTCTTCCCGCGAGGCGACGCGACCGCGACCGTTTCTCGACTCACCGGTCGTTTCTCGCGTCAGCATCGACGATTACCCCGTGTCGGGTCCGAGGAAGAGCGGAACCCGCGGAACACCCGCGCTCGCGCCCGCCGCACGACCCGTTCGGTCGTTCGCGACGAGTGAAAAAACCCGTGCCCGGATGTAGCGAGCATCCGGACGAGCGCGGAACGGCTACCGTACTGCTGCTGCTGCTGCTATCCTCCCGTCATCGTCGTCGTCGTCGTCGCTCGAACGAACGATCACCACGATCGTAGGGAATATTCGCGCGATTCGCAGCCATCGTCGTCGGAAAGGATGGTCCGTTCGCGTTCGCGTTTCGAGGCGTCGATTCGTCCGCGACCCGCCGGGAATCCGTCGCGCCCACGCGCGTTCGCGACTTTCTGCGTGGCGCGATACCCGGTCTACTCCTGATACGACCGTATCCGACGAATCGGCACGATTCCATTCTCGTCGATGTCGGCGAGAATAGTACCATCGTTCGCGGAACGATCCGGATCGCGGGATCAATTTCGGTTTCTTACCGATAAATCTTACGGCGCGAGGCTAAAATGAACGGTCGGCGGAAGGCGTGCCGCGCCGAGGCAACGCCTGATCCACCGAAACGAGCTTTACGGCGCAGCCGTGCGGGTCGTCGTATCGCAGGAAACGCAGCGGCGAGGGAGTCGTTTCTCTTCACCTGTTGCTACGTCGCGGATGCGCGTTACAGCGTCGCCGCACGGGGGAGACCGAGCGCTAATCGAGGCGCCGCGCGGTACCGTAACGACCCTTGCGGTAATCGATTTTCGCCCCGTACCCCTCGAATCGGGCCACGACCCTCGAAATCGCTCGGTCGTTTGTACGAGATTATCTCGCCCCTACCTCTTCCTTCCCTCCCCGTCGTCGCCGTAATCCGTCCCCGTACCTCTGGCGATGCCGGCATGCGAATATTTTCGCGTCGTCTCCCGGTTGATCCGAGAAATGCGTTCGCCCTACCTCGTTTCTCCGTTCGGGAAACGTGCCATCGCGCGGGGGTTGTTAAAACTCGAGACGACTCCGTACGATCGAAGGAGAAAACGCGCCGACCGACCTCGCGCTCGTTGCGCAACGGCCTGGCCGCCGCCCGGTGTCGGGCGGGAATCGCCGGTCTTATCGGTGCTACGACGACTCGTTAGCTTTTTCGGAAGGCGGTTCGTTCGACGCGTTCCGAAATGCAGGCGGCACGTTCGTGAGACGGTCCTTTCGCGCGATGCATTAGTAGATACGTATCTTCGAGGCCAAATGGCACGGGCGTTATATCGTTATCCGAACGCGTCTGTGTACCCGACTACCGATGTCGAAAGTGGGGAAGAAAAAGGTCGCCGCGCCGCCAAAGTTAGCGGAAGACTCGGGTCGCCGCGGACCAGACGGGCGGCGACGACTGGAAAACGGACAAGGGAGTACGGTCACCCCGCTCTCGCCCCTTCCGGACCCTCCGCCAGTCACCCGTCCTCGGCATCTTCGCGCGTCCGACGGCTTCCTACGTTGGTTAGACCAGACGCTCGAGGATTTCCTCGCCGATCGAGATGTCACCGAGGGTGAGACGCTCGTGGTTTGTTCGGACGTTGCGCCTACGAGCTAACGCGAGCCGCAAAATCGCGGCTCGAGACTCCGGCTGTCGTCCGTGAACCCTACCTTTCCCCGTTTCCCGCCTCCCCCCCCCCCTCTCGTCACTCGCAGGGTCGATCTTCGAGTGCCCCTCGTACCGAAAAGCGGCATTTTTCGAGTCGACGATCCGCTCGAACGCAGGTACGAACGATCGGTAAACCGGCCCCGGCGCCTCAGCGTTGACGAGTATTCGCGATTACTCGACGCGGTTGGTAGGTAGGTAGGTACTAGGCGTGATCCTGAAAAGTCGCCGACGATGTTCTCTTTCGTTTTCTCCCTAAATCGCGAACGCGTCCTGTTTTTTCCACACGGACCAGCCCGAAAGCCGACGTAACGTTTTTCGCGAAGGTGACAACAAGCTCGAGGGATTCGATATCCGGCTACGCCGTGTCTCCGCCGTCCGCCCGTCCGTCGGTCGATCGGGCGGGAGTCTCCGATCCCTTCCTCGCGCGAGGGAGGGGGGGGGGGGGGGGGAGAGCAAGATCGTCGGGGAAAAAAGGTGTCCGGGGTACGCGCGCGCCGAACGCGGACGAGAACGGATAACGAACCGTAACGCATCGGCGGAACACGAGGAACGACGCGGCGAGGAGCGAGGGGAAAACGTGATTTGTGACTCTGGGAGCGCGAACGCGACCCCGGAGCTCGGGAAATTACGGGGCAGACGTTTGTCCCGCGTTGCCTCGCACCACGGCACGGGCCATGAATAGCTTCGGCCAGAATTTCAAGGCGTAACCGACACCCGTACCGGGAAATGTTGTCAAACAATCGATTCTCGAGTGGATACACGAGCCAAAGCTGCGCGCCGTCCCCGTCTCCCATCACCGCTCGCCGTTCGTGGAACACATGCCGCAGCTACCCGTCTGCGGTGGTTTCGCGACGTCGCGCCATCTGGCCGTGCGTCCGATCGCGTTCGCCCGACCGCGACAACTCCCGTTCCCGCGCGTTATCGCCCCCCCCCCCCCCCCCCCCCGCCCCCAACGTCGACCACGCGAGCGTTCGGGTCGTCTTCGGAGCGAAGCGTCCGATCGACGACGCCACGTCGAGCGGTTAATTATCGGAGGCCAGCGCGACAGGTGGGGGCGGCGGGATCGCGACGGGGTTGTAATTTTCGCCTAACGCGACCGACGGGGGGGTTCGCGCGCGAACCGCGGTTGATCGCCGCCTCGGGGCAAACCTGGCGGGAATGTTTGGTTGTTTTTCCCTCGGGGGACGGGACGGGGGTGGGAAACGCTGGCGGGAATCTTTTCTCTGATCTCGTTGTTTCGTGGTACAGCCACGGTGGTATCGCGGAAGGGACGCCGCCGCGCGATGACGGCGAGGAGCGGTGGATTTACGAGGCGCACGGAACGCCGGAGAGTTTAAATAGGCAAGAGTGAAGGGAGGAGGACAGAACCGAGGAGTTGTCCCGACCGCGCGTCTTTTGGGGAAGGGTGTCGGCAACAGTGGGAAATATATCGCCACCAACGTGATTTCTATATTAGGCTCGAAAGCCCCCCCGTGACGCGGACTCGGGAATTCTTGGCCCACCGGTGGGAGAACGACGAGGACGGCGAAGATCAAGAAAAGAAGAGTAGCGCGAGGCAGAAGCGGTCGTGGAAGCGGGACGGGGATGCCAACGAGAAAGAGAGAGAGAGAGAGAGAGAGAGAGAGAGAGAGCGAGCGAGCGAAAGAGGGGGGGGGGGGGAGAGAGAGAGAGAGAGAGAGAGAGAGAGAGAGAGAGAGAGGATAAGGGAAGAAGAAAGCACCAACAACGGAGAGAAAAGGGCCTCCCCGAAAGCAACCGCGGCGGGTTGGAGCGGAGCGGGGTGGGGTGACCCCCGCGCCTAGGCCACCTCGGAGCTTTGAGAGGCCGACTCTCGTCGCGCCGGACCTAACAACATCGTGATTTTACCGATTTTTGGTGAATCAGATACGAGAATACTCTCGTGCGTTCAAAGTGCCCGCTTTTAAGGGATCATCGGTGAGTTGAGGCGAGGATGGCAGTAGACGAGGAGCGGGCGGGACGGATGGGAAGGCGAAGGGGCATTGTTGAAGTAAACATATTTCTGTGACCCGGCCCGTTGCACGGAACTTGCCTTCGCGCCCGTGAACGCCCGAGGCGTCGCACGAGGGGGTGGGAAAGTCGGGCGGACGGTAACGGTGGCACCCCGCGCGCAGCGTCGCGATGGAAAGCCGCCCGGCATAGCTGCACGTATCCCGGCCAGGACTCTCGTCGTCGAGGAAGGCGGGGGGGGGGGGGGGGGGGGAAGGAGGAGGAGGAGGAGGAGGAGGAGGAGGAGGAGGAGGAGGAGGAGGTGGCGGTGGCAGCGGCGGCGGCGGCGGCCGCGGCGCAGGGGGGGTGAGACGGAGAGATGAGAGCCGCGATGTTTGAGATATCTCCCGACTCTCGCAGCGGGATAACGCCGTCGTCGCGAGAGTTATCGTCGGCGCGGTTGTTGACGGTCCCTCGTCCCGATGACGGTTCGGCTACTACCGCGCGACTCCGTCGCTCGCGTTTTGCTTCGGAACGAAAACCTAGGCGGGCAAACATCGAGCGATCGAGAACTAGAGTCTCGCGGCTCGATCCGAACGAGAGCGAGAGTATCGCGACCCTCTCGCGAAACGGTCGGAGCAGGATGGACGAAGCAGCGACGAAACGGACAGTCGACGGGACCCGGCACGGTTTAGGACGAGACCGTCCGCGAACACGGCGGATAGAAATTTTGTCCCGCGCGTTCGTGTCCGATCGTGTTACAACGAGGCCCCGCGGCATGTGTTCCCTGCGTGCCCGACAACTCAATAGCCTTGCGCGCAACGCGCCGAAACCGGGCCGAGAGAGGACCTCGAACGTCGGGAGGGCGAGGGGCAGGGGGGGGGGGGGGGGGGGAGAACACGGGACGGGAGCAGGGTTAACGGAGGTGGGACCGATAGGAGCTACGCTTTCGTCAGCTACGCAGGTAGAGGCGCGGGACGCGAGCGAGAACCCGATGCCGTAGCCGACATTCTCACGCTAATTGGGCGGCGGGGCCTCCCTGTAATTTCATTAAGGGGCCTCGTGCCTCGCGTGGGTTTAGGCTCCCGCGTCCGTGGACTTCCACGCTATACCGGCACTTCGTCTCCCGCCCGCCCCTTTCACCGCCAACCCAAATATTTGCCGGTGATGATTTCACGGCTCCGTCCACCACCCTCCCTCGTCTCCTCGCTCGCCGGCCCCCGGTGCAACAAAGAGGCCCGAGGAACGAGACAGTCGTCGTCGTCGTCGTCGTCGTCGTCGTCGTCGTCGTCGATCGGACCACGACCGTAGTAGAAATATCAGCCGAGCGTCGCAACGGCAACGGGAGAGCGTTCGACGAGCATCGCGGGCAAATCGAAGGAGAAAAACAAAAACAACGTGTAAGGGCGCGGGGCGTCGGGGAGAGAAACGAGAACGAACGTTAACCGCGCTAGGATCCGGGACGCGTTCCGGGCGTTCGTCGCGATTCTTTTTTTCTTTCGTCTCTCCTTCGCCACGGGCAGCCGGGGCCGCGCGAGACGACGCGAATCATCGGAGTTTCCGTAGCGACGAGGCGCGAGATCGTCGCGGTACGGCGATCGCGCGTCCACCGATCGGAGACATCGTTCGAGGGGAGGGAGGTGGTCGGAAGCGGAGACGACGGGTAAAGGAAACGAACGTCGCGGACGGAGAGCGGTGTAGAGAGGTTCGCGTCCTCCTACGTCGGCCACCTCCGTTCGATCCCGGGATCGCGTTATCCGCGTCCCGTTCCCAGGTAGTCGAGAACTAAGGGGCGCGAGAGGGCCGCCACGGGCTCCCGCCAACCGGGTCTCGCCGCGTACGGAGGCGCGATCCCGGGGTTCGGGCGGGAACCCCGTGTGGGGTCCGACGACTCTCGGCGGAGGGTCGAGAACGCGATCGACGGCAGAGGTTCGAGGGATCCGCAAACGGTGAACGCGCGGTCGGGGAGCCACTGCCCGGCGGGCGTCGAATGTTTCGAGGACGGGTGGTCGGGCGGGGGTGATCGTCGACGGCGGCATCTCGAGTGCGACAGCGGAAAAAAAGACCGGCACCCCCGATGCGCCCGGTGTTCCGTCCGACGGGCGCTACGGGAGCCGCCCTGGACGATGCCTCGCCAACGCAACGGAATTTGCGATTCTTCCACGGTTAGTCCGGACGTCGTCTCCGTTCCCCGAACCTCGCGACACCGTCCCGCGAGGACGCGGAAGAGGGTACGCGAGGGAACGACGAACGTCGCCGGGCCCTCGGGCGTCTTTCGACGCGCTCTCGCGTACGGGGGGCGACGAGCGGAAGCGAACGTATCGCGGGCAACGTCGACGGCGGCGTTTCGTTCGCCGGAATACTCCGGCGAAGGCTTTCTCGAATGCCTCGTGAAATACGACTTCCCTACCCGCGATCCCAACCGCGTGGAACGGTTGGTTACGATGTCCGAGCCTCGTCTCCGCGAAATCTCCTGCCTCGGGGCTCCGGGCACCGGCATTCGGAATCCTGGATTTTCTCATTCAACGAAGATTCCAGTGTGACGGGAACAATGTGTACCGTCGCCAAAGCATCGCTTGCATACAATTAACTCGAAGCGTTCCCTGCCCGAGGGATCTCGCGTTTAACGGTGATGTTATTGCGCGGTGACGTTTTTGCTACGTTGTACCTGTCGCGCTCGATTCTCCGCCTCGGTCGTTTGGTCTCGAGTCGTTCCCCGAGCCGTTCCGGGCCTCGTGTATATATGCACACGCGAGACTCGAACGTGACGACGCATGTGATCCGCTTGCTAACCGCGACGCTCGCCCCGTCGGCCCGTCGACCCGCGACTCGCCTTCGCGAGTCTCGGGCTCTCGCCGCCTTCTTCGCCCTTTGCCCCCCCCCCCCCCCCCCCCGCCCACCGTTCCGTCGTTCGACCGCGGACATCGCCGCTCCTCGCCGCGTTTCCCCGGATCGTTTTCCACCCGCGCGTAACGATCGGTGCGATTTCTCGCCGCAAAGGCGAGACGAGTAGAGGCCTCGCGTGCGAACAGCCTCGCGCGTGGAAACGGGAAAAGCCCGGAGTCGCGCGATCGGCGGGTGAAATGATTGCCGATCGACCCACGCTCGCCGGTCGGTCCAACTCCCCAATCCCGTGTCGCGAGCCGAGACTACCACCGAGCACGGATGGAAAAAACGAGACGCGGGATCGCCGTGGTTCGTCGAGACTTCGTCGCGTCCTTATCGGGAAGAGTAAACTCAACGGAGTAGGAGTAAGCCGAAGACGATGCGAAAGAGGACAATAACGATTTCTGCCCCGACGATAACGAGCGCGCGAGCGGATCGGTTGATTTTCGGCCGATAGCCGGAGGACCCGCGTAGCCTAGGACCGATATTTACCGACGACGGTTACGACCGGGCGTCGTGCTCGGGTTCGGCCAAGCGGTAGTCCCACTCGCGTTCGCGACTCTCCGTGCACGCGCGACAACCGATGCGAAAAAACGGGATGATAACGATCGGCCAAAAGAGTAAAATATACGTATTCGACGAACGAATAATCGAGTAAATCGATATCGAGCTCGGATATTTACGGGCACCTACCCTAAATAGAAACATCGCAGGATAACGCGTACGTTTTCTCGCGACCCGCGAACGGAGCGCGAGAGAATTCGTAGAGCGGACAGTTCGCACGGTGACGGAATCTTTCGTTACGTTTACCGTCGAATTCGATAGAAAAATTACCGTAGCCCACGGTTGATCGAGAGGAATCGCAACGCCGCCCCGAATTCGTTGCGGGATACCGGTAGTTTCGATATTTATCGCTATAGACTAGGGTAAAATTCGCTACAACTACGGTAAGAGTCTCTCGATATTATCGATTTTTGGCGTGATGTTGCGGTAAAACTAAACGATTTTTCACACCTTTACGCGGATTATCGAACGAAATAACGCAATTGGATCCGGAGTTTGCCGATGTCCCGAAATTCCTGTGATTTTAACGGTAATTTTCGAACGAACATTTCTGTCCGCGTGCCCGCCGCACCGGAATATTCGGGTCGAAGAGAGAGAGAGAGAGAGAGAGAGAGAGAGAGAGAGAGAGAGCGAGAGAGCCGAGTTAAGTCGATGTTCGTAGCGAGGAGAACGGAAGACGGCTAATCGAGAAATGTGCGCGGCGAAACGTTTTGTCGGCCGATCGTTCGCCGAGTTCGTTGCGCGTCGGACACGTTCGACAAGGTCTAATTAAGCGGACAACCCTGGTAAAAGTTCGGATCGCCGAGACGGGGGGACGAGGTCGAAAATTGTGAACCTCGGGGGCGCGAGGATAGAGGGGGAGGAGCTTGAAATTTGACAACTTGTTCGAGTGTTACGAGTCGGGCAAACGGTCGAATTCCGTATAACGACCGTACAACAACCGCCGCGAGCGTGTAACAAATAATCACGAGAGATGATCTACCGAGTGAATTTATTTGTTCTTGTTCGGAGGATAGTTCGAAGGCGACCTGGCGTAACTAAATACAAACTAATGCGAGATCCCTCTCGGGATAACGGGGGAGCAGAGCGGTATTAGTGCTGCGGCGGTCAAAGGAGACGCGCCAGTTTTCGTAGTTCTCGTATTCGAAGATAAATGATGTCGGGTGGGGTGAACGAGCGACCGTGCGGCGTTGGATACTACCAGGCTCTAAATCATAGACCAAACAAGCCTATTGTCGTCCACTTAGCGTGTGAAAGAATGTTGGCAAATCTGAAGCAAAAGCTGAACAAGAAGCGGCGGCGGCGGCGATGGCAACGACGCCATCCTACCCCCGCTCCCCCGCCACTGAGACTACTCGCGTACGACGAGGGCGGAAGGTATCGGGGCGGGAGGAAGACGCTTGAAATTCGGACGAATCTACGAATACGTCGAATAGCGGGTAGGTACGCGTGCGGGTATACGTACGTACGCGAGTGACGTTCGTAGAAGCTGGTGCGTGGCGCCTGATCGTCGGTTTCGCGACATGCGTCCGTTACTCTCTTCTCGGTTTTGCCTCGTTTTTTCCCCTCACCCTCGCTGTTCCGGGGGTCGAATCGGTTCTTCTTCTTTCACGCTACCCTGCCGCATTCCCTCCCCTCCCCCACCCCCCGCAGGTTTCCGTCTCTCTTTATTTTCCCGTCTGAAAGCCGTAAAAGCGAGAGATATCTGCGAGCCGGTCTCAACCTGCAGCGACAAGAAGAGCCACCGGGATCTGCGGACGGGCAACACCGGATTCGTGTGATCCCTTCGGGAGGATCCATGGCCAAGATCTAACCTTTGGAATTCGCTTCTATTCTCGTATCCCTCAAAGAAGGCGAAATATGTTAGTCGAAGGTATTGTGAGGTATTTGTGAATGGAACCCGGTGAAGTGGCCGGAGCTCGCTGGGAGACGGAGGAACCCGAAGCGCGGGACGGGGTCGACGAGGCAAACGTGGAAGAGACGAAAAAGGAAGAGTAGGAGGCGAAGAATGATGTTGCGAAGGAGGAACGAAGAGGCAGCGAGAGAGAGAGTGGGGGGGGGGGGGGGGGAGAGAGAGGTGAAAACCGAGTAACAAGGAGAAAAGAGCAGAATCACCCACAGTCTCGAGGTGGGATCTGGCTTTATCGATTAAAGATCAATGACAAACACGAGCTACTACCATCCTACAGCGTCGACGTGTGCAAAACAATCCTCGCCCCGCTAATCGTCGCTTACACTGAAAAAAAAAAAGTGTTAATCCCAAGAAAATTGAATATCTTGGATTTTATTTACTACTGCCAAGAAAATATTTGTTAAAAAACGAATGTCTTTCATCGTACTCACAGAATTGTGGTCTAAACGGATACGTGTTATTTACAAGAATAGATACTCTTCGCTCGAGATAAATGATTCTAATTTGGAGAAAAGTACGAGCTTAGAATAAGAAAGTGAAACTCTAATCGCAAGAAACTCTGACGAGAGAATGTTATCTTGAGTCTGAAGATTCGAGTATTCGCGGGAGGAAAATCCACGTTCCAACAGCTGCATGTTAATAATTTTCTTGCGATAAACACGCGTAGGATAGTGGATAAGAGAAGGAAAGAGCTTATCTTAATGGGCCAGGTTCTATCGCGATAGGAAAATGTTACGTTACTTAGGCGTATTATACCTATTTTTCTGAGAAGTTTTAGACTTTTTCTGGGAAAAATCGTACGAAGACCAACGAATATAGTAATAATAATAATAATAATAACATTTTATTGATCCCATAATATTCTCATTGCGGCGCACCGTTCCATAAATATATCATTTTCACTTATTAATATTGTTATTGGCTTAAGAAAGGTCTTAGGAAAGGTAGGATATTCTTTATTCTCAGGGCAATAAAATATTCTTAAAGCACTATACAAGTACGCCATTTACTCGAGCCAAGTCAAATTTACGACAATCGTTCGATAATCGCCCCCACGGCAGCCTACTCGCTTTGTTATCTTTGTCCTTATCCCGGTTGCTTCTTGGCGAGGAATTAATTGTCTTGGTGAGAAATTGAAGGAAAAAAAAAAAAAAAATGAAACCAACGTTTCGCGCCGCGAGAAGCCTCGCTTCGAACGATGACATTTACGATTGGTACCAATGACGCCGTCGATACGATTGATTCTCAACTTCGCGAGGAAACCAAAGAGCGCGTCACAACAATCCTTAACTGCTTCCCGATAAACAACGATTAGCTGGCTCCTCGACAACTTTGCATCCGCGCTACGTCGCCGAGTTCCAAGCCAAGTGTCCAAGCATATCCCCCTCCCTTCCCCCTCCCCGCCGCGTCGCTCCCGTCCGGGGAAACGTTCGCGAGCATGCCGTTCCTCGACGAAGGCGCAAAGAGAATAGGCACGTCCGGTCGCGAGATAAGGCAACTTACCAGGAGTCAATCTCCGATACCTCGGCCCTGTCGATGCGACGCTTTCGGGCACCGGTGAGGCGTCGTTTCACGCGGGTGTCGGAAAAATTAAAGCAATACCTTCACGGTCTCGCCGGTGGTCCGAAAGTTTCGGGCCGCGGAGGACGACGCGGCCTCCCGCAGCAAAGAATCGTGAGGATCCGGGAACCCGCGGACCCGGTGGCTCGTCGGACTCACCGGTAACCGGAGCCGAAGGGATAGGAATACTCGCGCATTAAATAGAGAGCCGCTAAAACTGAGAGCAACGAAATAAAGAATGGCCTCAGTCCACGACGGTCCTCGGTAGAGAGGCCGACGCGCTGGTCTCGGACTCGGAGAGACGGGCGAACGAACGGGCGAACGAACGGACGGACGGACGGACGGACGGACGGACGGACCTCGGTTCTCCTAAAGAAATACGATTCCGCGTCGCGGGGACAGCGGTAGAAGATAGACACGGCCGAGTAGGTACCCGGGTTGCAAAGGGTACGGAGGGAGGGAGAAGAGACCCCCCACGGATGCAAGTCGCACTTTCCCACGTGCGGGCGATCTTCTTTTATCCGGCCGCCCGGACCTTCTCACCTCGCCGACTCCGCGAGCCTTAGCCTTTTGGCTGCTCGTGAATTGTTCGTGCTTCTCGTTTCTTTTTCTACCACGACGCGTGATCCGTCGTCGTCATCGGCGACGAAACTTTCGCCTTCGTTTTTCCCTCGTTCTGCTATCTCGCAACCCCGCCCCGCCGAGCTTTCGTTACTAACGATCGGCCCTGTCTCGCCGACCTCGCCGACCTGCCATTTCGAATGAATCTGCGATATCGACGAGTCAGCGACGTACTTCTCGACTTTAACAACCCGTGAGATTTCTTATCCCTCGTCGTATAGCGCGGCGTGGCGCGTATTCGGGTACCTACGCGTAACGCTCGCGTTTCCTGTCACGGCTACGAGCCGCGAAATCATCTTTCGCCGTTCGCCGTGCGTTACCGCGAACCTTTTATTCGTGCCACGCGAAACACAGCGGTCAGGTTCGCGTTCTACCGCCTTCTTTCCTCCATCGTCGTTCACCCCGCGCCGCGTCCTGGACACCCCCCCCCCCCCCCCCCCCCCCGTCGAGCGCGTACCGATATCGTTTCTACGTCGGTCCTCGCGATACCGTTACGTAACACGTAACACGGACGTAACGGCCCAAAGACCCGAAACGTGGATTTCGGATCCGGTCGAATCAGGTTCTCGTACGTACCGGAGCGCGTAGAGTCACGTTCTTGGACCACGGCCGCGTCGTTGTTCGTCGTACAGATGCGGTGGGCGCGATGTACGGCGGGAAGGCAGGCGGCGGCGGCGGGGAGCAGGAAGAACGCGGGACACGGAGAACGGTTCGCGCGCGCGGCCCCTGAAATTCCTGGGTCTGATACTACAACCTCTCAGGAATTCCCGGGTCGACGTTTCGCGAACTCGGGTTCGAGCGCGGCGAAGCAGGCAAGTCGTCGTCGCGTGCTCGGCCGAGGGAGCCGGATCCACCGTAGAGACCGGCAAACACGCTCGCGGGTCCTGTACGTGAGAGCGCGCCCCGACATCGTCGAACCTCCTTCCCCTACTTCGACGTTTCCATCGAACGATCGTCTGCCGCGGTGTCTCGGGCGGGAAAACTCGCGACGCGTCTGCTCGCGGTTTGGCGAACGGTCCCAACTCGGGACTCGTACGGGACGCGAGATTCTCACCGCGGCTCGCCGTTCCTCGCTCGTTTCGCTCCTCGCGCCTCTCTCGCGCCCTACTCCACCCCCCCCCCCCCCCCCGACGCCCTCACCGCGCTTTCCTCCGCGGCCGCTCGTCGTTCTCTACCTACCGTGGCTCGTCGTTTGTATTAACAAGTTTACCGAAACACCTTCTTGGCGAGACGCGACGCAACGGCGCTCCCTTGCTCGAAAGATATCGTCGTCCGCTTCGCGTCGGTCGGTCCGTATCCGTTGAAGCGCGATGACGTACGACCCGTTCCCGGCGAGCTCGCCTCCGACGCGGGAGTTACGAGGAGCATTTCCGTTTCTCGCTCCGCTCCCAACGAGCTCGCGAGGCGATCTCCCGCCTTTCCCGCCGCTCGCCCGTAACTCGAACTCTCGCGGGCAAACGACGCTCGACCTCGCGTTCGGTACGCGCGGCGAGCGGCGACGCGAGAAGGCCACGAGCATCGTAGTCGTTCTCCCGCGAATCTCGATGGACGTTCGCGTTCGGTAGACAACGCCGGCTCGATCCAGCGGATCCAGTCGGCGCGCGGCGTAGGCTCGGCCACCCTCTCGCGTGGCCACGGTTCGTCCCGCCGCGGTTCGATCGAATCGTCTTGCTCGAATGGGGGGGGAACGAGGGCTGAACGACGAACGATACGGGGGCAGAGGGGGGGGGGGGGGGGGACCGTAACCGCTCGGCGTTGATCCTATCGGAACGTTCCTGCCGTTCGCGCGTGGATTTGCCGCAAAGCGAAACGGATCGTTGCGATCCGTACGCGAAGGCGCGACGAACGGTAAGCTGCTACCACCCTCGATTCGTCCGTTCGGGCGCCAGTCGCGCTCCGTCTATCCGTCGGTCCCCCGCGTATCGTATAGGCGCGTTCGTCGGTTTATTACCGCCGGTGAATTGTAGCTCGTATAATTTGCAGTTGCCCCGCAACGGTCGGATCTACCGTAGAGGATTAAGTTTACGACCTTTTACGAAGTGTTGACGATTAGCGTGGTCGTCGGGGGCGGTCGTTGCGCGCTCCTCGATCGTCCCGGTGACCGGTGACCGTTTCTCTTTCTCGACCTGCCCGCATCGGTACGACGACGACGACGACGACGACGACGACGACGACGACCGCGACGGACTTTCTCGTACCGCGCGAGAGTTCGTTCGCGTCGCGCGCATGCCCCGCTACCGGGTCTCGCTAACGCGCGATGTGGGACATTTTTTTCTTCTCCTTCGGTGGTTTTCTTCTTCTTCTTCTTCTTCTTCTTCTTCTTCTTCTTCTTCTTTCCGAAGACAAAATAAACGGACAAAGAGAACCCGAACGTGCCCGCGCAGTCGCATCGATCGCGATCGACCGAAGCGAGAACGCGAGGCGGGCCGTGCCCGACGCGAACGATGATACACGCTGGTCCTTCGCCGAGCGAGATCGACGCCGGTGGCTTTGCGGATAACTACGAGCAACCGTACCGGGGGGTTCGTCGAGGCAACGAAGAAGGCAGCGGCGAATGACCAGAGTGACCCGTGCTGCGGGCGCCTGGCGTCGGCCACTATTACGCGAGTTTCGTTCTTCTACCGGCGGTTGGCATTCCAAAAGAACGACCATGCAACAACTGCACCCATATCTTTCTCTCTCGCTCGTTATTTTTCCTCACCTTCTTGATCTCCCGCTCCCGCTCCCGCTCTATCTTTCTCTCTCTCTCTCTCTCTCTCTCTCTCTCTCTCTCTCTCTCTCTCTCTCTCTCTCTCGCGCGCGCGCGCGCGCGCGCGCGCGAGTATATATCTCTACGCGTATATCGCACTGCTTACCGGGCTTGTCCAAGGTCTGAACCAAGACCAAAAATCAAGCATCCATCTATCGATCCGTCCATCCATCTTTCTTTCCCTCCGCGCGCTGTTCTCGCGCCTTCCATGTTCCGCTCTCGTTGACGCTCTCCTTGTCCTCCTTCCGCTGATTGGAAGACTAGCGAAAATCGTCAACATCCGAGGGTAGGAGAAATATGATAGCTTGAAAATCACTTCGAAATAGTTGGAGTTACCTTCGCGGAAGGTAACGACGGAAACGAAACGATATTATCACGGTATTAGGAAAATAATACGGGACTACCCGTCAAAGATGATAAAATGAACGGTAGGAAGTTTTTCACCGCGGCACTAGGGCTAACGAAGTTGGAATTCTTTACGAATCGTAAGTTGAGTACCTTCGAAAAATATAGGCGAACGTTCGGGATGCAGGACCGAGATACTCGAGACTCCCTCGACGGTCCGTCTCGACGGGCACTCCGATTCGCAACAATTTTTGTCATTTTTGTTTTCGTTCTTCTGTTATTTCGCGCGAGTCCCTCGACGACTCGATGCCGCGCGAGCGGCTTACGACGACGGACGTGGCCCGCGACGGGCGTTTCTCGTGGCGCGCCGGCTCGTGGTCCGACTTGCCAGAGTTGTGGATGGTTAAGTCGCTTTATCTCCGGCAATTAGCCACTAAAAGTGTTCACGTGTCCCGTGCTATCTCCGTTACCTCCCACGCGTAAAACCATCCTCTTATCGCGGGTACAAAATGCATCTCATTGGCCCGCCCGGTCGGAATCGCCTCGGATGCAAAGTCGCTGCTCGTCCGAATGTCATCGCTGCGCGGAGAGCAATAGAGCGATCTCCACCGAAGATGTTCTCAAACGTCGTCGCGCCGGAATTCGTTCGATTGTATTTTCGCTCCGGTGTTCCTCCGCTACTTCTCGCGGCTCCCCCCAGTTCCTCGGTTCGCCGCCGTTCGTCGTAGCCTCCTCGCCTCGTCTCTTTCCCTGCCACCGCCCCTCTCCTATATACCCGCGTGGGTTTTTTCCTTATCCCACTCTGTCCTTCCGTTCATCTATTATACGTTCGCCGACTTTCCGTCATCGTCGCCGTCGTCGTCGTCGTCGTCGTCGTCGTCGTCGTCGTCGTCTCCTCGCCCTGCTCGCCGCGTACATCTCTATCGTCCTTCGTAATAATTCGTATAATCGTCCTACGTCTCCGTCGTCGCCCGAGGGGGGAGGAGGAGGGGATCGCGATTCCTGAGAACCGTGACCATCGTTCCCGCGAAAGGTGCCGAGTTTTCCGTGAAATTCGTTCTCGAACGGGCCTCGCGCGGTCCACCCAACGCCGCGCCTTTTCCCCTACATTCCTCCTACGAGATATCGCGGCGGATTTTTTGCTACCGTCGTCTTGGCCGAAACGACGTTTAACGAGAATCATCCGAATCACGCCGATTACCCCGACCTCGCGAGCTTACCCGAAAATCCGGAACGCGCGCTCTCGTACCTTTCGATATTACGGACATTCCTCCTCGAACGGTCGTTGGCGGCGGCGGTGGCGGTGGTCGAGCGACGCGGAAGGCATGAGAGCAGAGTTCGGGACACGCGGGGGGCTCTTCCCCTCCGTCGTAAGGCTCGCCCGGCGTGTCCCGCCGAGTCTACCGGTCCCCTCGCCCCTCTTTCGCGGGAATTTCTCGGGACTTTCCGTGAACGTTGTCCGGACCGCGGGCGATGCGTTCCTACTACGTCGATTCGACGCGCGATTCCGAGCTACGACGCGACCACGAGGGTCTCCCCCGGAGAGAGGGCCGCGCTCGCGCCGGTACGCGTCCACACGGCCCACCCATGCCCGCGATCGTTCCAGAACCGCCGCGTCGTCTCGTCTTTCGCGCGCGGGCGCGCGCGCGGACGGGAGATGCGAGGCGGGAGATCGTAGGTGCCCGTCGTCGCCGAACCGCGACCGCCGACCGCGAGCGCGTCCCAGGGAGGGTCTTACGGGTACTTGGCGCCCGTCTATCGGGACCTGTTAACGATTCGGCGTCCCCGATCGCGTCGTAGGAGAGCACGCGCGCGTATCCTTTTCCCTCGTTGTCGACTAACGAGCCAAAATTAGTCGTCGAACGCGTCTAATTGCGAGACCCAGTCCGAGCGGCTAACCGGCAGCATCGTCCTCGAGGCGAGGCGGCGGTCGAAAACTATCGGTAACAACGCCGCCCCGCAATCACGCCCGTCCGAACGTTTCTCGAGTTCGGTTCGACGGGATCGGGCCTTGGTCCCGTATCGATTTTCTCGCGGTATTCTACGCGATTCGGCGACGACGGTCGCGACCGACGGAGATTAACGTAGGGAGGGAACGCGCATCGCGTTTCTTCGCGGGCACGTCGACGCGGACTTTTCGCGCTCGTCGGCCGACGGGCGGCCACAGGATCCGAAACAAAGAGATCCCGAACGCGGCTGGCAACGAATTCCTTCGAACCGATCCGCCGCGGACCGTCGTCGTCGTCGTCGTCGTCGCGCGACTCCGTCGACGGTCCTTTCCGTAGCCGCGCGTTGCGGAGGCATAACGTCGTGGGATACGAGAGGAATGTAACGGCCAGCAGGAGTAGTGGCCCGCGGCGAATCGCGGGCGACCCGTTCCTTTCCTCGTGGCTCATGCGGGCGCACTGTCCTAATTACTACGCGGGATCTTCTCTATTTTTCAAGCCGAAAGAGACCGAAGTATTTTCGCCGGAGGCGCAAAAATTCAACGCTCGAACGGCGGTTATCCTCGCCGCGTTACCCTCCGGCCCTCCCGAGGATTCGAAGATCCTCGCGATCCGTCGGACCCGCCGTACGGTCGGGGCCGTCGGAACCGCCGCCCGTGGCTCCGGTTCCCTCCTCGTATTCGAGCCGGTAGCGGCGACGCGCATCGCGGCGTAGAACAATGATCGCGACCGGCGACGCCGCGCGATCGAACGGATCGAACGGAATGCGACCCGATCGCGTTCCTCGCCGTTGCGCCGATAATCTCGTTCGTCGGAATCGAGACTCGCGCGGGTGCTCGCCTCTCCCGTCGTTCGCCGCCCCCTGGTCTCGTTCGACGACGAGATTTCCGTTCGTTCGAGAAGCGCGCGCGCGCGCGCGGGGGGGGGGGGGGGCGGGGGGGGGGGGGTGAAGGAGGAGGCGATAACGATACGGCGATAACCTCGCGTCCTCGAATGAAACGGGGAAAGCCGAGGAAAAAAAAAGATCGCCGGCCGGGGAGCGGGGCGGCGGGGCAACGGGAGAGGTTTTCCCGTCCGCGACGACGGGCGCGCCGGTCCGCGGGGATCGCGCGTTCCGTCGACGTGTTAGCCTTCGGCGAAGACAAACGAACCTCAAACAGACGGATAAACGCGGAATGGAATCCCTATGAGAAAGCGAGTCCGAGCCAGCCGAACGGCTATACGCGAGCGAAGACAACGAGCTAACAACGCGAACAAACACGGCGGCACCAAACACACCGCCACTACTACTCTGCCCGGTCCTCCGTTCCCGCGCGGCGTCGTCGTCGTCGTCGTCGTCGTCGTCGTCGTCGCGCGTCGCCGTCGTCTTCGACGCGGCGCGCCCGGGAACGCGGTTGCGCTCCTCGCGTTATTATCTCGTCCGTCCGTAGCAAACGCGCGAGCGCGGGCGCGACCCTCGACCCCTTTTGCTCGTTTCCATCGTTCGACGCGGAAACGCGACCGAGCGCTGGAACCGAGCCGTTCCGCGAGATCGGCGAACCAAACGGGGGCGAGGAACGACGAGCGCCCTCGCGATCCGCGGGATCTTATCGTTCGTTATCTTCGACGAGTCCTCGAAACGTCGCGCGGCTCCCGTCCTCCTCCTCCCCCTCCTCCTCCTCGTCACCGCCGCGCCGCGCGTGTTCTCGCGGTCTCGGTATCAACCGTGCCTATCTATCGTGCGCAGAGTCTTCGGCGAAACCGCGCCTCGTGGCGCTCGGCCCCCCTCCGACCCCGTCGATCGCGGATTAACGAGCGCGTGAGAACCACGCGGGAACGATCGTCGTCCCGGACGAGGAACTTGTCGGAAAACTCGCTTCGATTCATTCTCATTGATTTGTATGCGTCTTCCTCGGTTTGGTTCTTACTCGCGACGTAACGACGTCGTAACGGTCCGAACTATCCGGCGGGTGCATCGCGTCCGGTGGCACGTGGGGGTACCTACCTACGTTTCGTTTGGTCGTTCGTCCCCAGCTATCTTCCAAAACGTACCTACGTACGAACGTCGGCGCGCTTCTAACCGTCACGAGGCACGAAAATCGATGAAACGATCGAATCAATTTCACGAGAAAAAGCAGAAAAAGAAGCATAATACGAAGAGGAAGAAGAAGAAGAAGAAGAAGAAGAAGAAGATGAACCGCGATACGATCCCACGTAGATACGAGGGACGCGTGGGTACGCTTGTTTCCAGTGCTGGCTCGTCGATGCGCCGTTCGTGACGAGAATCAGCGAGGCGACCGGATACGTCGAAGAGGCTGCGAGCCCGAAATTGAAATGAAAACGGCGAAAGAAGGGAAAACGACGCTATCAATGAAGGAAGGCTCGGGTGGTATGAAAAAATATTAATTTAATGTTTAAATAATATTTTCCTCTCAATATACATGAAATATCACAGACACGATGATAAAATGGAATAACAGTTATCGGGATGATAAACGTGCGGCAATAGCCCGCGATGGCCTTTGAAACTCGAAAGCCGACGCGGAAAGGGGGGGGGGGGGGGGAAGAAGGGAGGAGGGAGGGGGAGGCGAGAGAGACCTGTTGAAAACCGTACAATAACATTCGTATCGACTCGCCGTCTTATACCTAGGTACGGAGCTGACGGATCAGGACGCGCGTGGTGCTAACGATTATGTCCGTGCCCTGGAATCGGTTGCGAATTTTTTTTTCGCTCGGTTGCCGCGATCGTACAACGCGACGAAGTCGCGAGATCGGAAATACCTCGCGAGAAGATTGATAACCAGGGGGATAAATCTCGTCGACGGGCAGAGTAAAACGGTCGAGCCGTAGTACGACGGAAAATTTTCCTGATCTCGTTCGAGCGGTGAAACGTACGTAGGAGGTCGCCGATAAACACCCATACATTTCGCACGTACGTCCATGTATACACACGTACGATGGTGTGTAAACACTTATACATAAAAGAAGTCGAATAATGATCGTTACGATATCGATAATATTAGCTAATGATTACGATGCGAGCAGCGACGGCAGTAGCAACAGTGGTGGGGAAGTAGTAGCAGCAGTAGTACTAGTAGTGGTGATAGTCGTAGTAGTAGTAGTAGTAGTAGTAGTAGTAGTAGTAGTAGTAGTAGTAGTAGTAGTAGTAGTAGTAGTAGTAGTAGTAGTAGTAGTAGTAGTAGTAGTAGTAGCAGTAGTAGTAGTAGCAGTAGTAGTAGTTCTAGTGGTAGTAGTAGTGGTAGCGGAATCGGCGGCAGTAGCGATGACGACGACAATGATGACTATTAAGAGTCGCAAATAGCGCTATTGCACCGAGGAATGAGATTTTACGAATGAAAGAAAGACATCGAACGCACGCGTTCGTATCAAATCGACCCGGTGAAGCTTCGTCCACGATGTGGTGGCTGCGTTTACGATGCTACGATTTACGCGGATATCAAAGAATAACCTTCTCGCAAGAGAGCGGACATTCGTACGCGCGTGTCAGAATATACCGAAACAACAACAGAGAAAGATAGATAGATAGATAGATAGATAGAGAGAGAGAGAGAGAGAGAGAGAGAGAGAGAGAGAGAGAGAGAGAGAGAGAGAGAGAGAGAGAGAGAGAGAGAGGCAGCGGCTTTGCATCGTTTATTAAAATCGTCTGTCCCGCGATAAATATAGCCTGTTGCGCGAGTGGGGATCGATCATGAGCGAATGGTGTGATTTTATAAATACAGGGCGATCGTGTAACCTTAATAAAGTTAAAATAAATAATCTGAATAAATACAATAAAATATGGTTTGTTGTAATAAATATTCGCTGGAGTAAAATTTGCGAGCTACGCGCTAGCACACGGTATCATCCGGACGTTCCTTTGATCGATCGGAAGAGGAATGAAGAAAGAAAAAAAATATTTAAAAAAAAGAGGAATCTATCGAAATGGAGAGAGCGGCGATCGGAGTCGATCGCAAGGAATATTGACAATTTTTCACAACGAATAAAAATATACCTCTCCGGTCGACGATCAATTTTGTTTGTTTTTCCAGACTTGCGAACCTGGGACGAACGGAAATATTCTGCCGGTCTGATTGAACCGGGAATTTCTACAATTTTTTTCCTCGATCATTCGTCGTCATTTTTACGCGGTTGGAAAAACCGCGGTAACGTACAGATGCGAACAATTGTTGATGATCGATCCGATTCTGCGATGAATATGTTTTTCACCGCTCGCAACTCGCAACGAGCGGTATGCCGAGAAATATATCGTTCCGTTCATCGAGAGGAACGAAAATTCCACGGCCCTGCTGTTCGACGCGTCGTCGTTACGATTCGCTCCGACTCGATCTTTTCTCGTTACATCCGTAGCGCGCGCGTAACGTCGACGCGTCGTTCGCCGGATCCTCGCCTAGATGGTCCCGCGCCGTTTCCGTAAAGTATCAGAGAGCGTACGTACGCGTCGTACGCGTCGGCGAAAACCACGTCGCGATCAGAGACGAGATCACGACCGCACGGTCTCGTCGGGGGGGGGGGGGGGGGGGGGGGGGGGGTCGATCGATCGCAACTCTCTGACTTTTCGACGATTTCCGTCGCCTTCGGTACTCGGCCTCGTTCCGCGATTACGAAACGACGGGTCCAAATCGCCTCGTGCGACCAAAGAATCGCGAACGTTCGCTTTCCGGTCCGATCCGTTGCGGAGCAGCCGCCCAGTTTCGACTTACGGCAACGAACGCCGCGCGTCGTACGGGAGGCGGGGAAATCTGAAACGGCAACGGGGTAAACGGCGACGTCGAAGGGTCTGGTCGGACGGAGTGGAGAGGAGCGTTCGACGCTGCTATTCCGCGATTTCTTCGCGCCGCTCGGGCTTACGTTCGCCTACGTAAGTCCTCGTCCTCGTCCTCGTCCTCGTCCTCGTCTTCGTTCCCTCGTTCGCGTCGGCGTTCCACCCACCTGTCCCGTCGTTCGCCACCGCGATCCGCGGCATTTGAATCGCGGGGGGAGAGGTGTGCCCACCTCGCCGGGGGAGCGCCCCGCGATCGTCGAACAGCGACCACGACGGCGACGGCGACGGGTTTCCCGACTCGGCGCGCGAATCGTCGGTGGGGAGGCGGCCGCGCGTCTTCGTTCTCCGCGCCACCGGCCTCAAGAGCCGAGGACCTCGTGAAAATGATTGAAGACCTCTCTGACGTACTGTATCCCGTTCATGTATTCGCGGAAGATCAGCCAGTCGCGGAGATTCCGATGGGTATCGTTGGACATGTTGCGATACGTGTCGGTCATCACGCTGCGCTGCACGTCGGGCCTCTGCTTCACGCCCCGTTCTACGAGTGCCACTTGAATCTCGCATAATACCTGTTCGCAACGGAAGAGAATACACGTTGAGAAAAATGTTCGCGCAGCCAAACGAGACGCGGGGTAAGATTTCGCGACGAGGGTATCGTTTCCCGTACAGCCGGGGCTGAAACGCTCGCGGCCGACGACGTTTCTGCTCGCGGTAAACGCGACCGCACTCACCGAACGAAGCTTGAACTCGGCTTGGGAAAAGTTGCCGCGGAATTTCAGCATCCTGTCCTCCTGGTCCCAAACGATTTGCTCGAGGCCGACGGCGTATTTCTGCATGTACTCGTACGCATCGAGCAGAGCTTCGTCGAGCTGCAACGACAAACGAATCGGTCCGTGACCAATATGCCACCAATATCGTTGCGACGCGAACGACACACCGAAGGTGTGACGGAACGGAATAAGGAGAGGGGAGGGTTGGGTCGCGGCACGGAACTTGTCCACGCGTCCGCGACCCGGCTCGATCGTTCTGCCTGCCGAACTCACCTGCAGCGAGTCGAGATATTCCTTCTTCAACGATTCGTTCAGACTTTTCGGGATCTCCTTCGGACCTGGTAGCCAATCGTAGCTTTGCTTCTTCCACGTAGCGTGCAATTCGGCGAGGCTCATGCCAAAGGTCGTCTCGGCCTGCAATCAAAAACGGACGATCCATCATGCAACGCGCGCGTTCCGAGCACCGAGATCACACTGCTACGGCGAAGATTCGTCGGACTACCGCGACGATAAACGACGGGGCGCGCGATCGTCGCGTTGGAGGGGGGGGGGGGGGGGGGGGGGGAAGCTCGACCTTGGGTAACGAGCAACGAAACCCTCTCCCTCGACCGCTCGGCGAACATACGCGAGCTTCGGCCGGCCGAGGAGCCCCCGATAACGCGGAGAAAGATCGGGTTTCGGATGACGGAAGCGCGAAAAGGTCGCCCGGAGGAGCGGGACCCCGCGACGGAATCCAAGTATTTTTCTCGGTACCACGACGATCGGTAGCGGTACACGGTTCGCGAGACGCGGGCCGGGGAATCGGAACAAAGTTAGGGGGAAAAAATGGTCGGGGAAACGGGGGGCGGGAGGGGGCCGACGAAACGGCAACGTCGACGACGACGACGACGACGACGACGACCGTAAGACCGGGGTTTCGGGAGGATCGCGCGAACTAACGGGGAGCTGGTTTCGCGGAAAATACCGGGAAACGACAAACACGATCCAGTTCCTCGACAAAAATCACGACCAGGGACAACGCCTCGGGGGAGAGAGAGAGAGAGAGAGCGAGAGGGGGGGGGGGGGAGGGGGGGGGAGAGAGAGAGAGAGAAACCGGTAAACGAATAGAAACCACGTCCGCGAACAATGCGGTGCGGCGAGATCCAGCGCGGCCAATGCCGAAAGGGCAGCCGCCACACCGGGAACTTCCATCGCTTTCGATCTAGTTTTACGATTCTGTTTTTCGTCATTTTTTTCCTCTCCATTTGTCGTTTACCACCAAACCGCGAGGAGCTAAAATTTTTACGAGCCACGAAATAACGAACGAAGCCACCGCAAGACCGGTGCGGTCGTTCGATCACGAAACCGAGGAGGGTCGATCGGGACGAGTATTTCGTATCGTATTTCATTCGTAACCTCGTGAAATTTTTGGTCCTTCGAACGATCGTTCCTCCTCTGTTCGGCAAACGGCGTATCACGAACGCGCCTACGAGTCGCGGTGTGTTTCCACGATCCAATTTCTAACGGTCGCGTATCCGACGACGCTCGGACGCGATGCTCGCGCAACTTTCGCCTCTCGGATCATCGAGATCTCAACGGAACTACGGTTACGGAGAAACGTTCGCGTTTGTCGCGCGATACCTACGCCGCGCGCATCGGAAGATCCCGTTCTCCGGCGAAGTCGAGGCATTCGGTTGCGGGGATCGACTAACAGCAACGAGAAACGAATCGAACGAGGAGGAGAGCGTCTACGCGACTCGGCTGAATGGCTAATAACGCTCGCGCGGATACCAGCTCGAATCGAGCGTCCGACGATCCCCGTTACGACGCCGTATACCGGTCTGCGAGCGAGCCGAAAAATAATATATTATTCGCGCGCGTCAAAACACGAGACGAGTTATCGCCGCGGTATAATCTCCGTATAAACACGCCACGGAACTTTTTCCTCCCTCCCTCCCCCTCGCTTACTCGCTCTCTTTCTCTCTCCGTCAACGGATGATCTTTCGACACCCCCCCCCCCCCCCCCCCCCTCATCCACAATCTTCACTTCCGTTCGTCCCTCCCCACCCGCTCCGTCCGTTTCGCTCGTTTCCGTACCGCCACGTTGCCGTCGTCCAGTCTGGCGATGCGTTTCGCTAGTTTTCGCTTTCCTCGCGCCGATGGGTAGGCCAACGACACGTTCGCGAGACCGCTCTCGGCACGACGATGCGAATCGCGCGAATACGTCCGGTTGGGAAGACGCGCGTTCGCGAACTCTTTCGGGCCGAGCGAGCGGATCGATTCTCGATCGCGCGCGAATACCTAGCAGGGTACGCACCCCCGCGACCGCGCGAGTTCCGGGGGGGGGGGGGGGGGAATGTTTTCGCGACGTAGATCGTTCGCCGGCGATCGCGCTGACCGAGCGCAGAGAGACCGCGCGTCGTATCGGTTCGGAGGGACGGCGACGTAGGAGCCACCGTTGTTGTATCCGGTCCGCACCTTAGTATGCAGGCAGAGTCCGGTGATGCGGTAGGTGTCGACCGAGCCTGGTCGGAGGAGTACAGGGGACGCGCGGAGGAGGATGGCGCGACGCGAGGGGAGACGCTAGCTTCCGATTCTGATTTATTGGAATTCACCGCTTCCGATATTTTACGACGATTCTTTCACGGCACGTCGAATCGCCGGGTCTCCTCGCGTCGCGCGACGCTCGTGACCGGATCGGTCGAGGGAATCGACGGAACCCCGGATCCCCCGAGGGCGGGGGCCGTACCTCGTCGCCCTCCTCCCCCTCCGCCGTAATACGACAAACTAATACGGGCCCCGTCGAGATAGAGAACGACGACGGGGTCGAGGACGCGATTCGTCGGACACGATGGACCGGTGACCCTCGACGAACGTCGAAATTCGCCTCGTCGCCGAACTGGCTCCGAAAGCACGTTAACGGATCGCGAGGGAGATCCGCGTTCTCCACGATTTCTCCGCGATTCGCGCGCGAGACTTGTCGTCGCGCGCCCCGGCGGCGGTGTCGGTTACGTCATGGTGCGGCGCGCGACACGCGAGACCGATGTTTTCAAAGTCAGCGATTAAACCCGATCCGGCATCGGGCGAAGACCGCATCTCGACGGAACGGTATCGAGAATCCCGCGGCCGCGCGCGGCTCGCGGCGGGATCGCGGAATCGCTGCAGGTGAAATCGCACCGCTGCGACGCGAAACGCACGCGCAGCCTCCGCTAGCGACGAATCATCCGCGTAAAACGAATCTCCCCTCCGCCATTCCCCGCCCCGCCGTTCCGATCCCACGCTCGTAACGATCCCTCGTCGCGTTCCCTCGCCGCTCCGCGCGTCGACGGTTTTCCTCTCTCTCTCTCTCTCTCTCTCTCTCTCTCTCTCTCTCTCTCTCTCTCTCTCTCTCTCTCTCTCTC
>OZ018309.1:29643064-29662809 GCA_963969455.1 Arge pagana
CTGGGCGACGACGGGTCGCGCGCTCCTTGATAGCCGCGTCCGAGATACGGCGCGCGAATCCATCCGCCCCTCCGCCGCCCCATTCGCGCCTGCCGAACGACGTTCCATTCGGCGGCGGGCGAATAGATTTTCTCCTAATTCGGCACGACGCGTCGTTGGTTGTATTCCGTCCTCGTCGTTCCTTCGGGTCGCGTCGCGACCGCGTCCGGCGCTAATAACGGCGAATCCGAATTTTCCAATATCCGCCGTCGGAATCCCCGGCACCGATTAACGGACGCGAAATCGACGCGAAATCGACGCGAAATCGACGCGAAATCTAGGAACGACGACGGGAATCGAGCCGATTCGGACGCGTAGAACGAAGCGCCCGCTCCGCGTCGCCCGTTTGCTTCTCGGAACGAGAGAGGAATACGATCTATGCTATCGACCAAGCGGACGCGTCGTCGAGACGCGAGGCCGCGTTCGCTTAACGGTGTTCGCGTAATAGGCGAGAGGCGTCGATGATAACGAAGGAACGTTAGCCGCCGCTACACTCACCTCGGCGTCCGTCGATCGGGTGTTGCGTGGTCCTCTGTAGGGTCACGAGAGATCGTCCGGCGAGAACTCGGATGGGACGCGACAGCGCGATTTTATTCGCTCGTATTCGAATACGCGAATGCAAACGGGGTACGACGCGTTCGGTCGCGGGCGCGGGCGTCAACCGAGCACGCTCGATGGTCGTCGACGCGTGATGGGCGAAAAGTACGCGACGTTAGCGACGCGACGATGGCGCGCCGGGTCGCACGGGACAATCGAACAACGACGAACGGCGAGTCTCGAACGGCGTTACCGCTCTCTCCGCAGCGGGCGGCCGGCATGGCTCGCCGATATCGTCGTGAACTGAAAGGAATACGAGCGCGCGCGCGCGCGCGGGCGTGCTCAAGGTCGTCCGCCGAGTCGCGCGGTGCTCGATATCAGCGTCGACGCTACGGCGCGACGGTATAGCCGACGAACGCCAACGAGATGCCCGCGACGACTCCCGCGACTCGACGCGGCAGTTCAACTTTTAGCCGTACCGACGGTCTTCCCCCCGGAACCCGCGTGCCGCGTACACGCGCCCGTCTCGTCGTTTTTAGTCGTTTTTTTATTCGTTTATTTTTCTTCCCCCCCCCCCCCCCCCCCCCTTCCCCTACGTATTTGTCACCGATCCTCTCCTCCTATCCGCGACAACGTTGTCGATCGACAACGACAACGACAACGACAACGACAACGACGACAACGATAACGATAACGATAACGGTTTCGCGGATCGATCGAGCGAGAATAATGATTTGCGGATCGAGGTTCGTGGTCGTCGCGAAGCTAACGAGAACCAAGGCTAACTGCCGACGTTGGCGGTATGCCTCGTTTGCTCGGACTTGATACGGTGCCGCGCGGTACCACCGCGCCGTAGCGCGGCTACGCGGGGGTAGTAGCTCTAGGTGGGACCGATGAATATATTCTGGTGCTTTGCTCGCGCATCGAAATAGCAACGCGTCCTAGCTCGCGGCTAGTAGCTCGTTGCTTGGCGTGGCTGACGCGATCGAACGATAGATCGATAGATAGATAGATAGATAGATAGATAGATAGATAGATGGATGGATACCCGTGACAGTTGTAGATGTAGTATAGGAGTACGGTATAGTATGTAACGACACGAATCGTGTCCGGCGGTTTGAAGATCGTCGGTGCCAAGGCGCACGGTCTCCGAACACGGAATAAAGTACCTACCTGGAGCACATCAAACATCGACCGATTCGATCGTTGAAAAACAGAAGAAAAAAAAAACATTCGTCAAACTGTGGCGGATGATGCGTGACCGCAGTTTTTTTTACTTGATCCGAAATAATGGTCCGTAATACCAGTGAATTAGGGCGGGGGGGGGGGGGGGGGGTAAAAACTTCATTTTGACAGTTGGAAACGCTGCTATCGCGTTCTAAACGCGAAGGTTGGAAAATCGGAAGGTCCGATTTTTCTAATGTGTACGTGTATACGTATATAGTTTGATCTCTCGGCTGGTTGTAGACGATGGGTAGGGAAGAAATTTGAGATAGGGAACACGCGGCCGCCCAACGTCACCCAACGGCGCTAGGTCTTCTTATTTGCCGTGTTGCGCTTTCTAATTTTTGAACGGGTGCCGCAGAACCTCGCGTAAAATTTTCCACATCGTTGAGTGGCTATAACCAATGGCTGATCGATTGAGCGTAGGTACGATTTTCTGAACACGCGCGGACACGATACACTCGTCGCGTTGTAAATACAGCTAATATCGTGTCTTCCCACGGAAGTGATAATAGGCGATCGCGCACGGCGTGAACAGCGTTGACATACATCTATTGAAACCAAAATAACAATTTTTCAAAAACAACTACTTCGATAGAATCCAAAAGTTGTTATTTTGTTTTCAATAAATGTTCGTAAACACCGTCAATATCAGCTCTGTTTAGAAGGACAAGCGCGGTGCGTACGCGTGCGTTCGAATAAGATATACCCACGCCGATCAATCACCTGTTGGCTGTAGCCGCCACTCAACGGTCTGGAAAATTGGACACAAGGCAGAAAGTACAATATTCCAAACAAGAGGACCTAGAGCCGTTAGGTGACGTTTGCGAGCCCGTAATCCCTATTTCGAATTACTTCCCTACCCGTCTCACCTACCACGGATTCCGGTCAAAATACGTCCCGCGTATATGTACCTGTATGAAAATTTGCGAGAGCTCTCGCAATATAGCCTAGATTATTATAAACGTACGAAAAAACTAAACGAAGAAATATATAATAAAATACGTCGATTCAAGTATAATTACATAGGTATATTTAATTAGAGTGGTTTGAAAAAAAGGTTTCTTCGCTATCATCTCAAAAGTTTTTCTAAGGTAGGTATAAAAAAAATTCCCTCCAAAAGTCAGCTTGATATTTCAATCTTTACGAGACGCTCGATCATTTTTTGTTTTTTCATGCAAATAGCGCGCGAACAATTTTGTTTTTCTTCGATTTGTTCGGTTACAACCGTGAATTTCGTTTTTTCCCATTACGATGCACGTGATCTTGTAGGAAATTTAATTCGTAAATTTAACTTCATTCTCTGAAACTCCAGGGACGAAACGAACACGGGAGTTCCCCTCGCACGTATACGCGTATAAATTTTTGCGAATCCGCGTCTATCGGACCCGACAAATATTCACGGATACGTATCGCAACGCCGGATCAGCACGAACGAAAATTCGTCGAACCGGATGGGAAGGCGGGTCGTTGCCGGGGCATCGTTGCGACGTGGACGTGGACGTGGACGTGCTGCCTGCATTGTATCAAACGACCGAACGATCCGAACCCGAGGCGTCGGTATACTCGATCATTAGTCCGCGGAAAGCGACGTGTCATCGCGCGTTCGATTCATCGAATATTTCTCGTTTCATTTCTCATCTCTCTCTCTCTCTCTCTCTCTTCATCTCGAACGACTCGCGCTGATTCTTGGAACTGGAACAGGCTCGCGCTGCACCGTCGAGCCGCGTTGTTTTTCCACGATTTCTTGCGGCCGCCGTCGAAGTTGGCGTTGTTCGGCTCGTTTGCGTGGATCAGATTTTTCGAGCGATCAAACGTAAAACGATTCCAACAACCACCCGCCTACGCGGGTAGACGTTCTCGTCTAGTACGGGGGGGGGGACATCTCGTCGCGAAGGAGATGGACAACGGGGACCTCCTCCGCTCGCGTCGGCCCTCGCGGCAACGCGACAGGCAAGATCGTTGAACTCTGATTCCGCGATCGGGCACTTTTCGTTCGTATCACGGATCACGGCGGTGCTTCGCGATGCGAGTCGATTTGAGTCGCGTCGGTGCCCCCCCCTCCCCCCCCCCCCCCCCCCTCCCACCCTCGTATGCTCGATGCTCGTCCGCTTCGACTAGGAACGATATCCGAGCGCGTTTCGCCCGAACCCCGCCTACTACATAGAACGGAATCGGGTGGATCGCGTGCGCCGGATCGCTTGGTTCCCGCATCCCTCGATTATTCGCCGTGGATCAAAGGCACGTTCGGGTTCCGAGATGTTCAGCGATTCGACGACTCGTGAAAAACAATCGCGCAGGCCGATGGAACTGTTCGCAGGGGGAGAGGGGAAACCAAACGAGCAGCTCGAATCGGAGCATGCTCGGTCGGGGTGAAGTCTATTTACCGTGAATCTAATCAACTAAGGACCGGTCGGAAGGAAAATAATCGGCATAGGACCGGACTCTCCTGCAACCGAGCGTTACGTTTCGATGAATCCGTAGGCGATCCCCGGTTCGCCCCCGGCACGATGTACGGAGCGTAGGTAAGTAGGTGGGGAAGGGGTAATCGCGGACGCGAGGTAAGACCGGACTCGGCGATATCGCCTAGACCCCTCGCAGCCGCGTTCATTTGTCGTCGTCGAGCAAGAGCGTCGGCCATCTTCGGTAAGAGTGGCAGTTGGTGCGGTTGGTCGCACGACCGGAGGCCACGACGCATCGCGTTCCAGGCCGGTCACCTCGAACAATTTTGCGACTTTTGATTTAATTTTTAGGGTTTGTCGTTTCGCTCGTCGCGTTTGACGGAGAGAGAGAGAGAGAGAGAGAGAGAGAGAGAGAGAGAGAAGCGACGACAAATTGATGATAATTTCTATCGAGTCTTTTGTTGAAAAAGAAGCGATGCTCGCGCGCCTCTTAATTGGATAGGTACTTTATCGTTCTCGAATTATCGTTTTACCTCGTTCGAAATGCCATTTGGAGTGATTCCGGACGAGGGAGACGAGGCAAATGTGGTGGAGAAATCCAATTATTCGCGATGTTTGCTAGTGATTTGTCATTTAATCGAGTTGATCCGCGTTTACCCCAAGGGCTACGGATAGTCGCGAAACAGGAAAGGTTTGTTATTCGCGACAAAAGAATAATTGTTGCCGATTCGCTTCGTGATATTCTTAGTGTCAGTTTGATAGTCGATTCAACGTACCAAAGTATAATGCTTAATAAATTTATACCGATTAGGTACAACGATATGAGGGCTACGTTTAATTTTCCTTCGTCGTCCCCTACTCGAGACTTGTTTGGGGATCGTGATCGATTAAACGGCGAGGGAGCTCGGAATTTTCTTTCCGGTAAGGGCGTTTGGATCGCGTCTTTTTCCCGATACCGTCGTTTGCTCGTGTATCCTTCTTAGGCGGGAACGAGTCCCCCCCCCGTGATCTCGTCGCGACGCGGCGCTCCAGGGAAATTCGGATGCGTACCTAAACCGAGGTCGATCGCGCGCGCACGTGACTCGCATCTTTCTCTACTAACCCCCGTCACGTTTTTTCCCGCGCCCGCGGTCAGCATCGAACTCACGATCGGCCATCGGCTGCGGCGCGTTGATCCGTCCACGGATAGCCCCGCGCCACTTATCGTTACGTAATTAAGTTATAGGCTAATGATTCCGCGAAGCTGGAGAGAACCGCTTTTCCTGGAATGCTCTCGATTATACCCGTAGACGCTATCCGCTAGGAGACATCTGTAACGTGCAACGGCGACTTCCAACAGGGCGATCGATCCGTGGGATCACGCTAGAGATCGAATGTTTCGAACTACTCGATCTACTCGAGTCGCGTATATCTGCCTCGCATTCCTCGCGATCAAAATCCAATAGGATCTGCCGAGTCCCGACCCCGTCCCCCCCCCCCCCCTTCGCGAACGAATCGCCTTTGATCCGTTTCCTTTTTGACGTTTCGAACCCCGCGTCGAATACCTCCGACACTGGGACGTTATCGTCGAACTTTGGCTTTGAATTTTCTACCAGGTGTACGTAGTACCTTTCTACGAATGTCCGCCGGTTTTTTTCTTTTTCATCGTCGATCGGACGTCTCGCATGACGGCTCTGCACCCCTTATGTTTCCATGAAAGTATGATCCATCGCGAGGCACTACCTACTTATTTTCCATCGATCTAGCAGCATGAGCGGCGAAAAATTTCGTAAGCGATTCGCGGAGCGAACGTTTTTTAATCGATTCGATTCCCGGGAGTGAAATTCGCTCCGAGAAGGATTTTATTTTTGTTATTTAAAAAAAAAAAAAAAAAAAAAAAAAAAACTCGGCGAAGCGAAGTCAAAAGAATCGGACTATTTTTTTAGTTTTTTCGAACAAACGAATCGCTGCTGAGAGAACATTGAGAAAGTTACGGTCGTCGTTTGTTTTTTGTTTTTTAATTTTTTTGGTTTAAAAAAAACTCCACGTTTGCTCCGCGAAAGGAGCGTTTATTATTTTCACCCTGGTACTCCGATCGGTGGGAGTGAAAATTCACTCTGGATTCCCTTCTGATTCTTTACGGTGTACGGATAACGCGTCGCGACGGAAAAAGTCTAGTCTTCGTCTTTCGCGGCTATCCACGATTCGGCCCATTTTTTCGCATCCTTGCAAGAATGGACGTGCTGCTCGGCCGGACCAGGTGCCATCGAAACGAGTGATAATCGGAAAGGGTGGCAACGTCCGGTGAAGGCGGCGGTCGGGGTAGGACTTCCCATTTAAACGGTTCCAAGTAGGTTTTCACCGGTTGTGCAACGTTCGGCCGAGCGTTGTCTCGTTTCGAAATCGATCCCTCTCGCCGGTTTACGCCGGTCGCAGTCCGAGAACCGAGCCGCCATCAAATTAGTCTAGCTTAGCTCGCGTAGCTCGGACGATTCGTCGTACAAGCGTGAAGCTACTAACGCGGCTGGGCACGCCGATTCGAAGCTACGCGTACCAAGCTAACTACTAAGCCCCTTCCGTCTCTCCCGGCACCCTCTCGCGCGATTCCTTTCGCCTACCTACGTAACACCGGCATGGCCTTCGCTTATCGGTTATTATCGACGTGCCCGCGACATATTTCTAGTTTAGTTCTCAGCTGGCTCGGCCTACGATTAGCTAGCACGCGTTAGCGAAGCTTCGGCGTAGCTTAGTTTTTGGTCTGCGGCCGGTATTAAACGCGTACGCCGCCCAATTTCCTGCCAACAAATCGTTCCCAACGATTTCAAAACGAAGTGAAATTGCTCGTAACCAGTTGACGTAGTTATTCCTGTCGCGAGTGCAAGTATTTCGAGCGTTTGGCACGGATCATTGTCCAATAATGCTTCCCCGAATTCGCTTCCAGGTACCCGCACTTTCGGCCTCCCGCTAACGTAAGTTCTTTCGCCTCGACGCGTCGAATCTTACCGTTCTTAAACTTTTCAACGTTACGAGCGACGACTCAACTTCCACGAGGAAGCCTCGACGTACCTACGCCGCGACGAGCAAACGTTGCGCCTCCGCCCAAGATTTCTTCTGTAGATTTCTTCGAGTCGAAGAAGCGAATCAAAAGTTGCCGCCAATGACGTTTTTTTGGGTTCGAGACTCGACATTTTCGCGCGAAAACGTGTACCCGGTGCTGATACGGAATTACCGATAGGTATTTCAACGTTTGTATCGTTGACGAACGGCCACTCCTCGCGTCGCGACGCTGCGGGTAGGTAGGTACCTACATCGGACAATTCGAATCGATGTCGCCGTTTTTGGAAAACCGAGGAAGCTTATAGGTTCACCTGGGAGAATTTTCGTTGCGAAATAAGAGGTACGCGGCTTCCCCATACCGGGCGGGAGTATATTCATACGTTGTTTCAAGTAAATGTTCACGGATCGTGAACGTGGCAGACGATCAGGTGTAGAGGTCGGTATTTGACGCGCGACGATCCAGTTTTCCAGTTTTCCAGTTTTCGGTCGTATCGTTCACCCCCGACGCGGTACCGCTGGATTCGGTTCGTACCTCTACCTTACGTCGCGACGTTTCCAATTTATCGCATCAGCTGCGACGAGCATGCGAGAAAGACGGCAGCTCGGGAACGAAACGTTACGCGCGGAGAGAAGACGAGAGATCGGGTAAAAGAAAGAGAAGAGGGGAATCGGAAAAGGCGCGAGCAGCTCGCACGATCGGACCCCGGCTGACCCGGGAGCTTCCGCGGAAAATAGGTGTAACAGAGACGAAGCCGCGATTCCTTCTTCGCGTTCGCGATGCGCGCGGTGGAAAAAAAAAAAAGGCAAGGGGGCAGCGAGGCGAAGAAGCGCGGAGAGATGGCGGAGAGGCGTGGCGGTGGTAAATATCGGGCGGTACGATTGGCCGCGCGATCGGCCGGGAGCATCGAAACCGTGCGGTGGTTTTTTTTCACCGTCCGCCGGCACGTCATGCTCCGAGGAGCACGAGATTCGCGAATCCGCAACTCGCGACTCTCGAACGATCGTTCCTCCGACCACGCGGGTAGAGGATACGTCCGTCCCCTTAAACGTGAGAACGCGGGGGGGGGGGGGGGGGGGGGGTACCCGCGCGAACCCTCTGTTGTTCCCTGCCGAACGCTGCGCCTTCGAGTTTCGGCGAGGGATGATGGTTCGAACGAACGCCGAACGCCGAACACCGAACGCCGAACGCCGAACGCCGAATGCCGAATTCGCGGGCAGCGAACGCGACGGCGTCGAGAGTGGAATAGAGACGGAACGTTTCCCGCAAGTCCTCGGTTCGAACGTTTGTTTTATCGTTCGGGCAAAATGCGCAATGGCGTTTCTCGGAAGCGAGAAGCCTTTCTCTCGACGCTGCCGTTGTGCCGATACCACGCGCGGCGGGGAACCGTTTCCAAAAGACAAAGTCGCGCACCGGTGTTTCGCGAGAGACTCTGCCGTTTCGCGCCGCGGTCGTTAACGGCATCGTTCGAGTCGTCGCGTTTCTTTCATTTTCCATTAGCGACGGGGACGGATAAGTATAATCCAAGAGCAACGGCGTTATTTTACAACCTCGAACGACATCGGCGGGGTTCGCCGTGATCGTTCCCCTCGTACCGGAGCTCTCGGGAGCCCCGGCGACTTTACACGGAGATGGGAGCAAAAACGTGCGAAGCGTAACGATTTCCGAACGACCAAGCCATCCCACGCCGCAATATAAATCGCGATCGCATCGCAATGGAAAAATAGAAGAGAAAAAAACGGACGACTCGGATGCTCATCGATAATGACTCGTCGAAAGACGCGTCGATGCCCGACTAACCAAATCACGTCCAACAGAAAGAGAGAGAGAGAGGGGTGGGGTGGGTGGGAGATTGATTGATTGATTGAATTTATTAATGCCTCGGATAACTACGAGGCAAAAGTCGAGAGAGAGAGAGAGCGAGAGAGGGATCGATTGAAACCAAGATTTATTATTGCCAAGGTCTCGGGGTTGGATCGTATAGCAGCGTAAAAAAGTGATGCGTAGAGATAAAGTTGTAGAAAATTATAAAAACAAAAATAGGAGATATGCCGAATCGTGCGGACGAAAAGGGCGAAATATTCCAACAATGGCGATAGCACGATACAAGATACCTATATGAAAACGATAAGGGCGACGTAATCGTCCTGGCACGAACGGAAAAAAATTCAAATAATTGCAATTAGATAATAACAATTGCTACGAGTCTCGTGCCTCGGATCAACGGAAGCATGGGTAGCTGCGACGGTATTGGCGTTAATAAAGACCAGATAGAGGGTATCCAATAAAGAAAGTAGGAAAAAATCGCGATAGGTAGTACTTGGAAGGTACGCGATGTACTCTCATCGACCGATTTGTATGCTTGGGTCGGAAGATGATCGAAGAGCGAGGATTTCAACGACTCGAGCGTTGATTTTGACCTAATAATATCCCGTAACGATTCACCGAGCTTCGCGAAGCCTGAATGGCAAACGATTTTTCGTACGTTGAATTGCTAGGAGCCGGAACATCGGATGCCGAGGAAGCGGCGGCCACGCGTGTCCGGTTAGAGCGTCCAATTTTGAGATCCAGAGTGGGAAAGAACGGAACAAGATATCTAACTCGGTTTCGCGTCCGAAGGAAACGTATCGGTTAGAACGGCCGTGATGAATTAACTTCGCCGGAGAGATTAGCGGCCACCATCTCGGACGCCCGTAACGTGGTCGAATATCGGCGTCTCTTCACGGGTCAAAGACGAAGCGGACCCCGCGGAGTTCGAGCAGCTTCGAGTTCGAGTAGCGCCGGATGTCGCGCGAAGCCAAGCAACAATAGTCCGGATGAGGGAATATCGTGGTAGCAGCGAGTTGTTTTTTTCAGATCGTGCTACGGAAATTTAGGCTCCGTAGCGCGGTCTTTCGAGTTCGCCATTGACCCGGGAACAAAGTTGGGAGACCTGTTTGTTCCAACCGAGGGTAGAGGTCGGGGTAAGGCCGAGGTTTCTAACAGATTTCTCAAATGGTATCGGTGTGCCGTCCAAGACCAGACGTGGGACTCGATCGCGGTCAACCAACACCGGGTCCTGGCGCGAACCAAAGATAACGGCAACAACCCTCTTGATATTCAGTGGGAAATAATTCCGACGAGCCCAATTGACCAGGCCCGAACGAGAGAGAGAGAGAGAGAGAGAGAGAGAGAGAGAGAGAACGAGAAGTTTGATCGATCGAATACTAGGTAATTGTAAGTTTATTATAGCTAAGGTCGACATTGGATCGTACCTATAGCGGAGTACAAATATGTAAACAAAAGTTTAAAGAACTATACCTACCGAGAGTATCGATACCGCTGACGCGCACAGGCGTTTGAAATTGATGTACCGGAGTATAGATATCCGCCAGTACGGACACGAGTGCGTTCGAGTGCCGAGGTGCGAATAAAGGCGACGACTAGAAAATGCTACCAAACAAAACACGTATAAATACAATTGACTACAAATCTGTAGTAGATAGATACGAGTGTAAACGCGAATTAGATGGTGGATAACAAAAAGGTGCAAACGGGTGTAATTAGGCACAGATAGACGATAAGTCGCATCGGTTATAGGCGCAAACGAAATATCATCAGGTACTTATAGATAGTAGATCGAGATGGATGTAAGCACAAACAAAAAAGATTGACTAGGACTCTAACGTAGGCAAGAGTATTCGTGAGATAAGAGAGCATATATTACATATCAAGTTGGAATTTACAATCCAGATGAGGTCGACCGGTTCGTATTGCTGGGCAAGTCGTTAGCTAAAAACTGCTGATTTGAATAGTCCGAGTGACCGGATCTACCCGATGTAATCTGGCAACGAGTCCCAGAATTTCATCGCTGGAATGGCAAACGATTTGTCAATAGGACGCCGTGTGCGCGGGGTCGGAATATCGAATATGGACGACGAAGTCGACGTTGGCGTTCGATCGAAACGTTCTACCCCGGGGTCCGGTATAGAGAAGGATCGGACTAAATAAGCAGGTTTGGAGGTTGTAAGTACCTCGTAAGCCGCAACGGCCATGAAGTATTGACGGCTGTAGGATAAGGGCAGCTATCGCGGACAGCGATAATATTGCTCGAGGTTGGTGTCTCTTTTCAAACCGAAGACAAAACGGTCAACGGGATTAACAGCCGTTCGAGTTTTAAATCCAGGTTTAAACCCAGGGATGTTACGGTAAGCCGAACATCAGTCGTCGAAGCGAGGAAACGTAAGGGCGATTGCAAGCTTCTTTCACAATTCGTGAGAAAAATAGAGAGCGAGAGAGTGAGAGAGAGAGAGAGAGAGAGAGAGAACCATGATGTTTATAGCGCAATCTCGACGATGGAAAAACGTCGGATTGCCAAAATTCTACTGCGGTGACGCGACTATAGATAGATCGCGTAGATGGATCGTACTCCAATGACATCCAACACGCCGGATAATACCAGCCGCAGCAATACCGACGACGTTTTGGTTACCCGTTTCGGGAATCGTTCGCGTTGCGAGACTAAAATATACTCGACGGATCTACTCGCGATTCGTTTGGCGTTTCGAAAATTGGACGGAGCATCGGATTCGAGCCCCCCCCCCCCCCCCCCCCCCCCGATGAGAACGCCAACGTTGCCCGCGAGTATCTACATCTACCACGGTCGTACGACGCGCCCGATCGACGGGGCCCGCCGATGGCTGTGCCGCGCCTAATAAGAACGAGCGTTCGAACTCTTTGTTGGATTTTCTTCGAACCAGGTAGCGGACAAACGATCGTCGAGTACGTTCGGGAAAACGAGCGTACCCCGCGTATCGTAGGTACGTTCTGACGATATAGCGAGATTATTTTTGCTACTTACCCCTTACGTAGATACAAAGGGGCTATAACCGTGGAGGAAAGAGGAGGAAGAGAGCTTGTTCTCTAGGTAGGGTACCCACGCGAGTCTACGCTGGGATGACTCGGGATTCGAGGCAGGAACTTCGGCTCTTCTTTCACAATTCTCATTTCTCGCTTCTCATTTCTCATCCCCGTCGTTTCTGGCGTTCCGCGAAGATCCCCCCGTGGTCCCGCTACCAGGAACAACCCCACGCGTGTCATCGAGATCGTCCGCATCGTCTCGGCATCTGTCGGATACCCGCGCCCGGGCTACTCGGATCTCCGATTTTCATTCTCACAGGTTGAATTTTATCTATTTGATTCTCGATATAGATTGACCGACCGCGTTCCGACCCCTGAACCGTCCCCCCTCGCCCGCGCCCCTCGTACGCGTTGTTTTCGAGCTACGGTGCGAGGTCGTGTTCGTTCGTTCGCCACGATCGGACCGCGTAAGCGTCGTCTCGAGAAGAACGGAACCCGGCGCGCGCTCGCGCGCGCCCGCGCGTGTGCGTGCGGGCAGGTACGCGTACGCGTTCGATTCGATCGTTCCGTTCGGCTCTCCGCAACGCTTTTTGGCGTAGTAGGTAAGATAAGATCCCGTCGCGGGGAAAAATCGACGAGAACGATGCCGGTTTCGAAGCGCGGGGGACCGACGATCCGTGACTGGGCGACGTGATCGGCAGCCGGGGCGGGATCCAGAAAAGGGGCGATCGGCGGGAGCGACGGGGACGGGGGCGGGGGATCAATTGTATGGTACGCGCGGCGTAACGCAGGGCAATTTGTCACGGTATCAATTTTATTGTGACGCGTGAATACGCGTTGAACGAGGAGGGGGCCGTGTAACGATGACTTATGGTAAGTATAATTGAATTAATTAATGGATAAAGTAGAGAGATGGCGGCCTACTCGGTATCGTGGTAACGCGATCGCGTACGAACGGGTAGTAGACGATCGGGACCGCTCGGTTCGAACCTCGCGCGTCATTATTCTCGGAAGTCTTGGCGTTTCAGTTCCGAGCCCGATGGATCCGAAGATCGACGCGCGGACAGCGCGGGCCGAGGTGCCAACGCGGTCCGCGCGTGTTCGTCGGTCGGCGAGTCCCGTCGCGTCGAGAAAGTCGTACCCGTCCCCGACCCTCGGCCGCCACCCCGTCCGTCCGAGCGCGCGAGAGATGCTCGCGGAGGTCGCCGGCGATTGGTCGTCGTCGTCGTCGTCGTCGTCGTCGTCGTCGTCGTCGTAGTCGCGGTTTCGCGACCCGCGCGGCGTAGCAGACGAGGAAACAACAACGAGGAAACTTATCTTTCTCGTACGAGATTTGAATCTACCGGATCGCGGGGGTCCGTCAGCCCGTGTTCCCCGAGAGTACCCGGAAGGATGGGAGGGATGGGATCGTACGAGAATTCTCACGGGATCGAAGCTTGCGTTTCGTAGTCGAGAAATTCATCCGCTACGACGGCTTCGGCGACGGGAAATCGTCGACGGTGACGCCGTCCGGGGAATCCGAAATTCTCGCGCGGCCGGAAAACGCGAGTTAAAACTTACGCGCGCGGAATAATTCCCGCGGACGGCGACGACGAACGTAAGGTTAGAAGAACGACGGTCGCTATCGCGCGTCGAGTCGGACGGGGACGGTACGCGGGATCGGTGATAACCGTCGCGCGACGAAGCGTCGGGAGAACGGAACCCCCCTCGGTGGACCGAATTTCCCTACGGTTATCGCGCGGACATCGCGATTCGAATATCGACTCCTCGTACGTACGCGTACGCGTACGGGTAGATAAGCGAGATGAGGAGGAGGAGGAGGAGGAGGAGGAGGAGGAGGAGGAGGCCGGTGCGCGCGAGCGGACGCGTTCGCGTTTCAAAAATTCCGGCGCGCCGTGGCCTTACCGAAACGACGGGCGACGGGTCTTCGATGCTGCTGCTCGATATGATCGGCGTATTTCTGGTGCGTGCGGCGTGGACGACGGTCGGTCGCGGCCGGCAGCGGGGAGCGGGGGGCGGGGGGTTGGTACCGAGTGGACAGAGAGGTAAAAGCGACGGAGGCGATCCGAAACGCGCGAGCGCATCGCCGCGGAGCGCAAACTTCGTGGAATTGTGACGAGCGAGATGCCGGTTTTCCACGGCCGTTCCCCGCATAGACGGGACGCGACGCCCGTGTGTTTCGGCTCCGCGGGTACCCTCTTTGGTTTCGTGCCGTCGTATACGCGCGTCGTTCGCGTAAACGCTTCGTTCTTCTCTTATTAGGCGCATCGCCTCCCGCGGCACGCCCGTCCGTGATAAATACGAGCGACGAGTTCGCCCCCAGCGCGTACGCGAGCTCGTATTTCCGTCCGCGGCAGGCTCGAGGCACGCGAGCGGGGAAACGACGGCAAACCCGCGCCCGCGGTCTTTTTACATCGAGCTCACTTTCCCACACGCGGGATTATTTTCGATACTTCCGACAGGTTTGCTCTCGCTGCAATTAACGCGCTCGCAACGATCGCGACCCCTGCCATCCGCGCAGGCACGGCAGCCGAAGAATCGAATCTGCACGGTACGTACGAGCCGATGCGAACTGACATCGGTACCCGCGCGTCTCGATCGCGAGGATCGGGGCGGCTTTGGCGTGCGGTGCCGTTGGGAAATGATCCCGGTCAAAAACCTCGCTGACAATTTTCAATAGGAGCAGCGTCGCGAAGGAAACTCCTCGCGGATGCTTTCGTTTTACGTTTTCGCTTCGCGCATCGACATCGGATCTCCTTTCGTCGATTTCAGAAGAGTCCTATAGCCGAGTCACGGATTAATTTATCGTTCACCGGAGCAACGAATCATATTCGTATTCCTCGCGCGAGAGGCGTAAGCGGCGGACGTGGTCGCGCATCGTCTCGACATACGAGAGCGTCAGCGTTAGAGAAGATTCGCCTATTGTCCCGCGCGTTCGGACAAAGATCGCGCCGTGTATTTGGCCGGGGATCGCGTCACCTCCGCCCCCGCCCCCGTGGCTCGGTCGTCGAATTCGCCGTATTCGATTATTGCCGAGCACGCGGGAAATCGGTACGTACGACGACGCGTGCGCGTCCGTTTTCGCGCTCTCCAACGATCGCGATACGTATCGCGTACCTTCGCTGGTTTACGCGCGGTAGATAGAGGGACCGTACGCGCGGCACGCTTCCTCCGGCCGTCGCGATGGGTACAACGTGCTCGGGCGAAGCTCCCCTCCCACGCGCCCGCTACCCGACGTACTCGATCGCGTTCGAGCCGTATCTTCTCATTACCGTGAGCGCGGCAGGTTGTATCGGCTTCCTGGAAAAGATTAGGCATTGTTAGCGACCTTCGCGGGGCATCGACCCGCACCCCGGCACCGGACAACGTCGACGCGCGGTCGCATCGCGTCCGCGAGGTCTTCCCGCGAGCACGCGCGCCCGTGCCCTTGCCGCCGTTGGCGCGCCCGCGGGTCCGAGCGTAACGCTACCGCGCGCCTCCGGATTTCAACGCGACTCGTCTTACGCCATCCCCCGTTGTCGGTCGTCGATGATTCGGTTTTCGTACGCGTCGAACGCGCCGCTGCCTCGACGGATCCTTTCCCTCCTCGTCCTCGTCCTCGTCCTCGTCCTCGTCGCCCCGCGTACCTCGAACTTTTCGTTTTCCGCGTATTTCCGGATACCAACGCGAGCGAGCGCGCGCGCGCGTCCGTCCCGTCCGCGACGAGTTCGCGCTCTCGTCGTTCCCACCTCTGCCTTCGTCCCCCCCGCCCCCCCCCCCCCCCCGCCCCGCGCCGACCGTTCCATGCTCGTCCTCGTTCTCGGTCTCGGTCTCGTTCTCGTTCTCGTTCGTCTCCTTCTTTTTCGTCTTCCTCGCGTTTCCTCCCGCCCTCGATCGTCGTTTGCCGCATCATCGTCCGTCACCTCGTCGGTATCCTCGCTGCGAGGCGAAGGATTCCGAACGAACGTTGGGGGCGATGATTCGGAAACGAGACCGTTTCGCGTCAGCGATCCGAATACGTTCCGATCGAACCTCCATGTTGCGGACGCGGTCGGCCGCCATTTGTAAAACGCTTGGTTTTATTGCTGTTATTCGAAGTATAGCTCGCATAGGCGGTAGAATGTCGAGGGAATATTGGCTAGGGTCGGGCCGTGTTAACCTCTCGCCATCCGTCTCGGAAGAGATTTCTCGTCGCGCCCCAACCGCCGCGCCGGTGTCGATCGGTCGGCGAGAACCACCCACGCGCGCGTCCTTGATCGCGTTCGCGGGATCGTCCGCGTTGGTTGAAACGATTGGGGTAGAACGGCGCCGCGGGACCAGATTAGGTCCACCACCGAGAAACTATTCTTGATCGTTGTGCCTGTAAACGAAGCTGTAACGGGGATTCGAAAAACATTTTCCGGAAACAGAATCCCTCCCTTTTCTATCGCGCCTACTCGCGATCATCGCCGTTTCCGCCGCGGCGATCCGCCGCGGTTCGGCGAAGCGATCGACGAAACTTCGTTCCGAAATTTTCGGAAACGAGTCGACGCGTCGTTTTGACCAGTCCGCGTCGCCGCCGCAACGTAAGCGCGACGCTTTAATTCGGCGGCCGATACCCGGTCGCGGGTCACCGACGTCGGGGAGCACTCGACGAGATTCGAACGTTCCTCAGTTTCCTACGAACGTAATCGCCGAATCTTCGTCGCTATATATTCTTTTCCCGACCCGTAACATCGTACCTACGATCGGCGACGTCGAGCGAGGACGATCTTTGCGAGATTCGCGGTCGTTCGGATCCGTCGGGCTCGCGAGCGTTGAATCCTCTCGTTCGACTCGTTCTCTCTCCCGCGAACGAACGATTCGATTCTATCGTCGATTTCCGACGGAGCCCGACGGTGAAAACCGCGCCGTTCGTATCGAATCGGATTCGAAGGAACGGTTGTCAGTCGCGAGACGAGGGCAATGGGAATCGATTCGCTGTTGGCAAGGGGACGAGAAAGAACGGTGGTAGGTCTCCTTTTTACATTTTTACATTTTTACATTTTTTTTCGTGCCCGGTGAGATAGCCTTTCTCCTCTCAAAACATAATTTCACGTGCTCGTCGCGATTGTCCGACTCGTCACGAACGAACAACCCGTTTCCATCACTCTCCGGCAGCCCACGGTCACCCCGGAGCAGCGATGCACGTCTAAACAATCGGTGCTTCCATAAGAGACCGTACTTCCATCACCAGAGTTTGAAAACCCAACCCGACGTTCGTATTCGTTCGTCGTTTTGTCTCGTTCGTCTCGGTTAAATGTATACCAAAGTAATAATATCGTACCATAGAGTAACGTATCGTACGTACCGTACGCGCGTCCGATGGAACTTCCCTTCCGATGCGGTAAGCCGAAGACGTGCCCCCCCCCCCCCCCCCCCCCCCCGTAAGTAATCGGTGGTGTTTACAAACTCCCGGTTCCCCACTATCGGTTACTACCAACTCAACCCTAAATCTAGCTAATTCTGTTTCATTCAGCCCATCCCTCCGTACCCCTGTTTACTCCGTACACCTGTATTAGCTCGTCAGTTAGCTCCGTTCGTTGCCTACCGAAGACGAGCGGATCGCGGTGAAACCGGGGAAAGTGAATCTCCCACGATTCGCAAACTCGTTACGATCCGCCAAAAATCGCATCTCTCGCGAATGAGAATGGTCTCGCGAGCGACGCGACGGTCGCTCGATAGAGAGCCGTCCCGTTCGGATGATGCCGTTTCGAATTCCCGCGCGATAATGGGACGAGCGATCGATCCGTGGCGTGCCAGCTAACTTTTGCCATCGCGACGATACTTACGTTGTTAGCAGCGAAGCTCGCGAAGATACGATACGGCGTCGAGCAACGTCTCGAACGTCCAACCGTGCGTGCTCCGCGGCTTCGTAACGCGATACCTACGTCGCGCGGTACGAGCGACAGCGCGCGCTTCGTCCGAGCGATTCGCGGAAGCGTCTGCTTTCGATCGGGGACCGAACGGGGATGGTAGAGACTTTCGGAGAACGACGGTCGCCCTTGCCGGAATATCGAGCAGACTTCCGGAAATTCTCGTCCACCTTACCGCGAATCCATCTACCCGTCGCGGTGTACGCGAACCGGAAACCGAAATCCTACCGAATAAAGTGGGTACAATTTGTCCGTACGCGCCTGTAGTACCTACCCGCGGCGGACGAACGTCGCGACGGTACCGATCTACTCGCGCGACGCCCGATATTTCGAATCGATTCACCTGTTTTGGTATCGGGGGACGAGAAGCGAATCGCGCGAATCATCGAAAAACAACCGTAGCCACACACACCTACCCGTTGCTCGTACGCTCCAACGTTTTCGACGCGCAGGCTTGAATAGAGCAGGCTCGTGATCTCGCGACGCGACAACGCATCTACCCCAACGCGCCGCGTACGTTGGGACGGCGAGCAATGATGCGGGTAGGATTATCGGAATCGGCTGTTTTTTAAAATGTTTCTTTCCAAATTTATTCATCCCTTTCGTATGCTTCTATAGAAATTTCATCGTTCTTCGCCGGTCCGGTAACCGTTACGCTTTCGAAAAGTCCTGTGCTTTTGGAGACAAATTTTCGTCAAATTTAGCCAACGATCTGGGAATGCTGTCTCGAAAAGCGCCGACATCTCCCGTTGCCAACGAATCGCGGCTATCGCGATTCGATCGCGTTGGCCGGGTACGCGGTGATAAATTCTCGGCATGGTCCTCGCGAATCCGTAAACGCGCCTCCTCGCAACGTTCCCGATGCTCGCGGCATCCGTCGAGGCTACGGACGCGCCGCGGAAGATAGCCTTGCCCGGCGTCCTCCGGCTCTCGCGGTCTTCGCAAACGGTCGGAACGATCGGCCCGCGACCGGCATCATCGGCGCCGCCGAGGGGGGGGAGGGGGGGGGGGGGGTGCCGCGACGATCGTGCCGGAACGTACCGTACGTCTGCGCATCGATCAATTAAACGAATTCATTTACATGCGTAATAAGTTTGGACGCCGGTACGATTGATATGCGCGATCGTTGCTCCTTCCTCCGGATGTCGGTGCGAGATGTCGCACTTTTCGGCATTGTTCCCCCGGGACTTCCGATCGAACGCGTACGTACCGGAGGTATCCCTGCGATTGGGTAGGTGGGGGGGGGGGGGGGGGGGGTGGGGGGGGTGTCGTAAGCCGTCCTCCGACCGTCGCGACGGAACGTTACGAGTCGAGTCGAGTCGAGTCGAGTCGCGTCGGATTTTGCAACAAAAGACGGCTACGTCGTCCAATTCCACCGGACACGCCGATCACGGTTCGCGAATGGTTAATCGGGCCGCGAGAACGATTCGCTCGCGGTGTAAAAAATGCCGTACCATTTATCGTTTTTCCTCGTTCCGGTTTCCTGTTTCGTTACGCGGATTTTTTGCCCGTCTTCCATTTTTTTACCGCTGGTCGTCGCCGCCGTTAACCGTCCGTGAAATCCCCGTCGCAGCTGCGTAGTCGCGGAACGGAACGCGAAGGCCGACCGGATGTTCCCCGCGTTTACTTTCAGATAATCGCGAAATCCGCCATTTTGGCGATTTTGTATCGCGAAAGGTGGGAACGAGCGATTCGTTACGCGAGGAGCGGACGAACGGGCGTACCTGCGACGGGAGCGGAGCGAACGTGAACGGCACGGGAAAAGTTGGAACGGGGTAGTACCGCGTAAAACACGCC